>WBNM01017418.1:0-21005 GCA_013399055.1 Ramphastos sulfuratus | reverse complement strand
TAACATTAACTTTCAATCTCCCCACTGCCAATTCATACCCATTTCTCCTCATCTTGTCATTACAAGACCTTGTCAATAGTCCCTCCCCAGCCTTCCTGTACCCCCTTCTGATCCTGGAAGGCCACTCTAAGGTCTCCTGGAAGCCTTCTCTTCTCCAGGCTGCAGAGCTCCAACTCTCTCAGCCTGTGCTCATAGTCTTTCAAGGCCTTTCTGTGTAACTTTGACAAAACAGCCATTTTAGAGATACCTTCTTGCAGTTTGGTTATCACAGTCTAGTTTCCCTGTACAACAAAAGATTTTTCTCAGCCTCTAAAATCCATTATTAACCAGATGAAAGCATCCCATATTATATGAATTGCCAGGTTTAAATTATTATTTTTTTTTAAAAGTAACTCCCTGTCTCCTGCTTCTTAGACTTTGTTAAAATGGTGTGTCATTTTATAAAGGCTGGGGGAATTTGATGTAGAAAGTTTAGAAGGGAAAGAAACTCATCATTGGTTTACCTGGCTTGAGTGCTCAAGTGCACACAGAGACACAAAAATGAACATTGATGCAAAACAGAAGTGAAAATTTCTATTCCTGTGTGGAATTGCCAAACTTTAACTTGAAAAGTCTTTTTTCTTCTTGAGTTTTAAGGAAAGTAAAAATTTTGCTCAGGTCATTAAATAGCTTAAATATATTTATTAAGACAAATTAGAGGATCACAGTACAAATTAGAGGATCACAGTCCAAATTAGAGGATCACGGTGTGTTAGGGATTGGAAGAGATCTCTGGAGAGCTTCCAGTCCAACCTCTGCCAGAGCAGGACCAGAGAATCCAGCACAGGTCACACAGGAACACATCCAGACAGGGCTGGAAAAGCTCCAGAGAAGGAGACTCCACAACCTCTCTGGGCAGCCTGTGCCAGGGCTCTGTGACCCTTACAGGCAAGAACTTGTTGCTCATGTTGAGGTGGAACTTGCTGTGCTGCAGTTTCCATCCCTTGCCCCTTGTCCTATGGCAAGGCACAAGTGAGCAGAGGCTCACCCAGCCCTCATATCTTTCTATACATTAATTAGATCCCCTCTCAAAGTACTTATTTTAGATGTCTGGTTCAGTACTTGGGAAATGCAGTTCTTTGTTGAAGTAGATGTGGAGCAGTGTTGTCTTCTGAAAGCTTTTGAGGTGTAGNCTGGAGTTGAAAGCACAATTTTGAGTTCTCCTTAACATTGAACACGAGTTTCAATGAAACACAACAGTGGAATATGGCCAGGGCCACCAAGATGCTCAGAGGGCTGCAGCAGCTCTGCTATGAGGACAGGCTACAAGAGTTGGGGCTCTGCAGCCTGGAGAAGAGAAGGCTTCCAGGAGACCTTAGAGTGGCCTTCCAGTATCTGAAGGGGGCTACAGGAAGGCTGGGGAGGGACTATTGACAAGGTCTTGCAATGACAGGACAAGGGGCAATGGGTTCAAACTGGCAGAGGGGAGATCAAAACTGGATGTTAGGAGGAAGTTGTTTGCAGTGAGGGTGGTGAGACACTGGCACAGGTTGCCCAGGGAGGTTGTGGCTACTCCCTCCTTGGAGGTGTTCAAGGCCAGGTTGGATGAGTCCTTGAGTGACCTGTAGTAGTGGGAGGTGTCCCTGCCTATGGCAAGGGGTTGGAATTGGATGATCCTTGATGTCCCTTCCAACCTTACCATTCCATGATTCTATGATTCTATAATATGTCAGTCCTGGCAACAATAGCCAGTGTTTTGCCATGACAGCATTAGGCCAATGCCATGATAGCATTAGACCAAATGCCATGACAACATTAGGCCAATGCCATGACAGCATTAGACCAATATCATTCTGGTCATAATTCTTACACTACCACAAACTTCCCATTTAGGTTTCATTGCTCTGTATTTTCTGGCACCTTGGAAGTTAGAGATGCAGTAAGGTCAGGTCCCCTTGTTCATACTTCTCAGTGCGAACAGTAGATGTTAATGGTGGATGTGGTCCTCATGTAAAGAAATCAGACTCCTTTTTTTTAATATTCCCCTTTTTAATTTACCTTTCATCATCAAATTTGAATTTAGAGAATGAATGCAGAGCAAGTGTTAAATGTGGTGTGCTCAAATGGAGAGAAGGAAGGAAATATTGCTTGGCCTTTATGGGTGTCTATATCAGGGTAGATGGATCACAGTCAGGATGCCTGTGCCTCGGCGCTGCCATGAGTCACTGGCTCTGTACTGCTTAAACTAACCAGATGTAGAAATCTTTATTAGGAGGAGTAAATTCATTCTTAGCATCTAAGTGGGAACTTCCTATGATTTCAGAGGGGCTGCCCCTTACCTAGACATGAGTGCAGTGTCTCCTTGGGGAGGAAGTCCTGGCACAGGGTTCCCAAACAGAGCCCTGCATAACATTTTTACACTAATTTCCTAACATAAAAGATGATACTAGGCAGTGCTGTTGGCAGGACTTGCTTGCACAGATGCCATTGGTAGTTTAGATAAACAGTAACACCTAGCACGCCAGATGTTGTGATTCATCCCTAGTGCTTGCCAAACTGTAATTCAGATTACGTTAGGGGCTACTGGTTACTTATTTTTCAGCCCACTAGAAGTCTAATTGACTATACCTCCACATCTCCCTCCCCCACTCCGCCTCCTCTCGCTCTTTCTTCATCTCATTTACTTTTCTTCCACCTGCATTAATACTCACTTTGGCCTTAAGCATGGAGAAATCCTCCTGGCCACCCAGGGAGTAGGTACCTAAGGCCAGAGGATCCTAGCTTTACTTAACGGTTAGTGATGGCATCCAAATCATTTCCCACTTTCCTGTTGAGAGGTGGGTGAGGGGAAAAGCTGAAAACCTCTGCCAAGAAGCACTCTGTGGTGGATACTAAAGTAAGTCAGGTAGCAGATGTCCATTCCAAACTTTGGAGGGTAATTAGCTGATCCAATATCCAAAAGAAGCAGGTAATTGCTTTGATTTGTGCATCCTCTGCCAGGGCAGATACTTTACAGCTTGCAGACATTAATGAGGGAGGGTATGGTGAGCTCTGAGCAGTAAAACTCTGTTTTCTTAGTATGCAGAAAGAATGGTCCTTGGTTTTTTTTGTTCTTTTCTTTTTTTTTCTGCAGGGATGTTCTTGGCATAGGCTGTTCTTGTCCTTGCCTTTGTTATTTCTTGGAAGTCTTCTGAAAACTATTGATGCAGTATGCAAATTCAATGCAGGAAACGTAATGTTATGTAAGTGCAATTGGCCTTTTATTCAAAGGTGTTTTTATTCCCCCCCCGCCCCTGCATATTTTAGTCCATTCTTTAAATAGGAAAAAAAAAAAAAAGGGGGGGGGGGGGAAGAAAAAGGGGGGCTAAAAAAGAAAGAAAAATAAGAGAGAGAAAAGGATGAAGTTTAGACAAAATTGTATATATTTCCAAAACAAACAAACAGACAAATCAGAGGAAGATGCTATAAAGATCAAGCTGTAAAAAGAAACTGAGGCATTAGAGGAGTGCTAATAAAACCAAAAACAGTCCCAGAATGGGACTGTATGGGACTGTTTTGGGGAAGAAAAAAAGTGTGCCTGGCTGTTGCTCATGTAGGAGAACTAGCCATGGAAAGCAGAGAATGGAAAATAAGAGCAAAGCTCTGAAGCTCTTCTCTTCAGTGTCATTTCATAAGTGGTGGCGGGAGGGGGAAAAGTGAGGGGAAGAGGGCCAGGAATCCTAGCAACCAAAATACTGCAGATGCAAACACCTCAGAAATGTGCAACTGCTAGCAAAAGTTTAAGAGGGTAGGTTCACTACTTCCATTCCTCTGCTAAATAGAGCAGTCTACACTCACAACAACATCAGGAGGTTCATTTGCTCTCCTCCCTAAAGCGGAAAGTCTCCGTTTTCATGTTTGCAGTATTTTGATATACAGAGGTGCATATGCAATGCTGGAAAATTATAAAGCTACACAAAATTAACAAGGGCATATTACTTGAGTTTGAAGAAACAGCAAAGCATGAGAGAGGGAACCAGCATTTTGTACCAGTCATTGGCATTTGGGCTCTTTTTCACACTAAGGATTTCCTTTGCCTTTCTAAATTCGATGTACTTTCTTCCACTGCCCTTTTGTCTGTGAACCTCTCCTCATTGTTTTCTTTGAAAAGGAAAGTCTGGAGAGAAGTCACAGTAACTCCACTGAAGTCAATGGGCTTTCTCTGGTGCATAAAATCAAATTTCCTTTCCTCTTGATTGTCCATGTTCAATTTGCTCCATTTTTTTTGCTGCCCACCCCACATATGACGTACCCTACCAAATTAATTCTTCCTTCTTTTCTTTCGCTTTCTCCTTGGTTTTTTTTTTTTTTCCTCTCAGCATTTTCCAGTTAGCATCTCTGCTCATTCCTGCCAACACAACTGGCAGCCAGCCGTTGGTGCCTTCCATTTGCTGACAGGAGGAACATTTTATGGCAGAACCCAAAACCAGCCAAGCAAAAAGCTCTCAAACAGGATCAAGACTGCCATAAGGAGCAGTGGCAGTGAGGGTGCCAGTTATCCAAAGTGGGCTTAGAAGGAAAATGTTGTGCCCCTAAAACAGGGACTCGAATGGCTCCTAAAAGCTCTTTACCAAGGCCAGTGTTTTACTACTGGAGCAGTAATATGGTGTTGTTTGTGTAGAAGAAACACCTGAGCTGCATATACAGTGAAAGGTGGACACTGTAATTGTTGCTTACCTTGAACAGGACTCCAATTATCCAACTGTGTGCAGTTCTGGACCCCCCAGCACAGGAAGGGCATGGAAGTGTTGGAGCGGGTCCAGAGGAGGCCATGAAGATGCTCAGAGGGCTGCAGCAGCTCTGCTCTGAGGACAGGCTGAGAGAGTTGGGGCTGTGCAACCTGCAGAAGAGAAGGCTTCCAGGAGACCCTAGAGTAGCCTTCCCGTATCTGAAAGAGGCTACAGGAAGGCTGGGGAGGGACTATTGACAAGGTCTTGTAATGACAGGACAAGGGGCAATGGGTTTGAAGTGGCAGAGGGGAGATTGAAACTGGATGCGAGGAGGAAGTTGTTTGCAGTGAGGGTGGTGAGACACTGGCACAGGTTGCCCAGGGAGGTTGAGGAGCACAGAAGCACCCAACGTGATTTTTGAAAGGTCTTAACAAGTGTCACTCAGAAAAGGCTAAAAACCAACTGCATTTTGCCTAAACCAGAAGGCAGGTGATAACATCACAGAAAAGCAATACTGTGGACAGCACTGAAGTCTGGCAGGGCTAAGGAGAAGGGAGTAGACTGAAAATAGATGAAACCCAGGTGTGGATTTAGACTCCGCCATACTTTTTGTCTTGTGACATGATCAGTGATAAAAGCCTCAGCTTTTCACTTTTTTTTTCTATTCTGAGTGTCTGGGAAAGTGAAGTTGGAAATTAGCTGTGGCACAATTGGCACCTTGAAGGTAGGATGTCTTCCAAACTGGTTTGATTGCTGGGAACTGTGAAATGCTTCCAGCTTCTAATTCAACTCTGGGATCAGCAAAACAATTTGGAGAAAACAATTGTAAAATTCTGGGTTAGTCTTTGATTTTCAGATGGCAGAAAATGAGGGAGGGGGGAAGTTGTGAGTAAATAAGGGGTTTGCTGAGTTAGGGCTTTATGCAGAAGAGGGGAAGAAGAATTATAGTATCCTTCCAGTATCTGAAAGGGGCTACAGGAAGGCTGGGGAGGGACTATTGAAAAGGTCTTGTAATGACAGGACAAGGGGCAATGGGTTTGAAGTGGCAGAGGGGAGATTGAAACTGGATGTTAGGAGGAAGTTGTTTGCAGTGAGGGTGGTGAGACACTGGCACAGGTTGCCCAGGGAGGTTGTGGCTGCTTCCTCCCTGGAGGTGTTCAAGGCCAGGTTGGAGGAGGCCCTAAGTGAGCTGTACTGGTGGGAGGTATCCCTGCCTATGGCAGGAGGTTGGAACTAGATGATCCTTGAGGTCCCTTCCAACCTTACCATTCTGTGATTCTATGAACTTAGTACTGCTAATTATGATTATTGTCTTAGTGTGGTGTTGTAGCCAGGCAGGGTGAATAGTTATTTATTTATCTATCTATTTATTATTTATTTATTATTATTTATCTTGCTCCTGAGTTAATAAAACATTCTCTTAAATGGACAAAAATCAGAAAAGAAAGGTTAATTATTTCTATTCTATGATTTAGGGGTCTTAATGTTTTGGTTTATTTTTTTTCCCAAAAAGTGAATCTTTCCATCACCAACCTTCTATGTGGAAACAGTTTTCAAGCTGTGATCCGTCAAAACACTCTTTAGGGTACAATCAGGATGGAGCTGCTGAAGAGACAGCAGTAGAAAGCACATCAGTCTTGTGTCTGGGGAAGCAGAGAAGAAAAGAGGAGGAGGGAGGGAGTCAACAAACCCTCCCTTGATGACCTTTGCCAGCACAGTCTGAGGCTGCAGGGGCAAGGAGAAGGTGTTGACCAGCTCCTCTCACCCACCTGTGGAGCTCTCTTGGTTCACTGATCATCACTCACTTCGAAATATGTACCAAAAAGCAAGACAAACCCATGCTGATGCAGTTTTCTCAGCTACAAGCATGGATGTTATCCACAGCAGGCACAAACCCTTTTAAACTGTGTATGTATCTACCCACCCAAGAGTCTTAGTGTGGTTCCTAATGCCCTGGCAGCCTTCCTCCTGCAGACCAGGTCTCTGAAGTGCAGTGGCAGCTATTTCTGTGGGCACAGTTATTATGCTCACGAGGAGGATGATTACTGCTCACATCTACACTGTTTGCATTTTACAGTGCTATGTGTAGGATTTACAAAGCCCAGACTATCTCATGCTTAGCCAAAGTCCAAATAAACTTCAGTTTCTCTGTTGCTGAAGAAGGAACTTTGACAATAGAAATAACAATTGCTTAGAAACAGTATACACTCACTAAAAGATGTCCTGACCTATGAAAGAATATAATTTTAAAGTTTACACTGTTTTTACAATGCTTTTGATATTTTATGCAAGCTGTCATCTAATGGAAATAACGACCTCAGGGACATGTGTTTATCTTGGGCTTAGCCCACTTAAAATACATTTAGCCTTTAGCTTTTCCTTAGGCCAAACCCACATCAAAAGGGCCAAAGATGGAATAAACACACACATGCACTCCTGAGGTCATTATCACTTCATTGTAGTTTTGCAGAAGGAAAAGGAAAACAAACTCTGTCTCTTTGCATTACTTGTTAGCCCAGCGTGCCCAAGTGATGGTGTATACACCATTTCATAAACATTTTCTTTTTAGAGATGTGCTGTGCTTCTCTTTTTACCCTTGCCACGTATTAATTGTAAACCCTTTTCTGTTAATACTTTAAAACACTGGAAAGCTGGAATTGCAAAAGCCAGAGTGCAGTATTAGCAACTGGCATACTCCACGGGCAGAGATGCACAGATGGAAAGAAAACTTTTTAAGAAGAGTTAAGACTGCTGATCTATTCCTTTTATGAGTTGGAATATTGGATTAGTATATAGGCTTGTTCAGGAAACACTAAATGAAGTCTACATCCCACAGCGACCAGGGAGTTATTGACCCGGACCACATATACAGCCCAATGCTATTCCTGCTGCTCTCCCAAATGTGCTGGGGGCAAACAAAACTTGCTGTGTGGAAAAGCTTACTCTTCCCCCCCAGTTTTAACATGAATATCATATAGCTTCCCCAATTATATAGCTTCCCCAATTTTAACATGAATATCATATAGCTTGCTTCTACCATGTCCTGAAGTAATGACTGGGAACAATAGATGATAAATAAATTTTTACTCATCTTTTCAGAAGCTTTATTTTGCTTCCTATCTTCTAACTAGGAAGGAGGAGGAAAAAACTTCCATTTCTCTCTGAGGCATACAACTTAAAAACAAAACACCAAGCATTCATTCTGTTGAAATTATTGACAATTAAAAGAAATGTGTTTAGTAAGGATTTAATCCTAAACCCAAATGATACTTGGGCTCAAAACAGAAGTTGTTCTTCTGTTTAGGAAGAGTTAAGACAGGTGATCTATTCCTTTTATGAGCTGGAATATTGGATTAGTATATGGGCTTGTTCAGGAAACACTAAATGAAGTCTACATCCCACAGTGATCAGGGAGTTACTGACCCAGACAATACATACAGCCCAATGCTATTCCTGCTGCTCTCCCAAATGTGCTGGGGACAAACAAAACTTGCTGTGTGGAAAAGCTTACTCTTCCCCCCCAGTTTTAACATGAATATCATATAGCTTCCCCAATCATATAGCTTCCCCAATTTTAACATGAATGTCATGTAGCTTCTTTCTGCCACGTCCTGAAGTAATGGCTGGGAACAATAGATGATAAATAAAACTTATCTTTTCAGAAGCTTTATTCCTATCTTCTAGCTAGGAAGGAGGAGAAAAAGCTTCAGTTTCTCTCTGAAGCATCCAACTTAAAAACAAAACACTGAGCATGCATTCTGTTGAAGTTATTGACAATTTAAAAAAAAAAAAATTAGTATAGTAAAGATTTAATCCTAAACCCAAATGGTCCTTGGGCTCAAAGCAGAAGTTGTTTGCAGAGCGTTCCGGACCTCACCTCTGCAAAGCCATCCAGCACAAGCTGAACTACCACAGACTTTGGTGGAAATGAAGTTCAAAAGTGCTGGTTTTCAGCACACCCTTTAGGCTAATCATGTGTTTAAGTGATTTCCTGTTTTGGTGTTTTAAAGCTGGAAATAACACAGTTTGAATTCTGGGCAGGGAAGGTGATTGTGGGGGCTGTGCTTTGCATGGAAAGGATATGGCTGGGCACATGGACGTAAAAGAGAAATGTTGGCACTCATGGCTGAAACAAATCAAGAATCTCAAAACCTTCTGCTGAAGAGTAAGACACTGATTCATGTGCAGGCCTGCCAAGCTGTAGGGAGATGATGAGGTCTCTCCTGGAGGAGCCTAAGAGCAGCACAAAGTGCTTGGAACCAGAGTCAGTGCAAGGCTGTGCCCAGTGTAGTCCCAGTGGCTTTAATGGAACACGGAGCAGTAGCAAATGAGCCGGTGGGTTTGTCTTGCTGGTATCTGCTTAACAAAAGAGAAGGTTGCAGAGACACCCAAACCAGCTGTGTGTCCTCATCCATGCATGCAGGAATAGCTGTTGTTTTCTCTCACAAGGCAATGGCAGAGTTCAGGCAGTCCGGGTTTGAATCTCTCTGGATGCTCTACAACAGCGAGCTCCTTTCTGCGCTGCCTCTGCCTGTCAATTTCTCCATTGACAAAACGGTGACCATAAAAATAATTCCTTGACAGCTCAAATCACCACCAGTTAGCAGTCCCAGTTTAAGGGGAAATCATAGAATCATAGAATGGTAAGGTTGGAAGGGACCTCAAGGATCATCTAGTTCCAACCCCCTGCCATAGGCAGGGACACTTCCCACTAGCACAGGTCACTCAAGGACTCATCCAACCTGGCCTTGAACACCTCCAGGGAGGGAGCAGCCACAACCTCCCTGGGCAACCTGTGCCAGTGTCTCACCACCCTCACTGTAAAGAACTTCCTCCTAACATCCAGTTTCAATCTCCTCTCTGCCAGTTTAAACCATTTACCCCTAGTCCTGTCATTG
Source organism: Ramphastos sulfuratus (assembly GCA_013399055.1). NCBI lineage: Eukaryota > Metazoa > Chordata > Aves > Piciformes > Ramphastidae > Ramphastos > Ramphastos sulfuratus. The sequence goes on along the minus strand of WBNM01017418.1, from coordinate 11,419 downwards.
CAAGACCTTGTCAATAGTCCCTCCCCAGCCTTCAGATACTGGAAGGCTACTCTAAGGTCTCCTGGAAGCCTTCTCTTCTCCAGGCTGCAGAGCCCCAACTCTCTCAGCCTGTCCTCAGAGCAGAACTGTGAAAGCAGAGCTTCACTTTCATCACAGAGATGCTGGCATCAGGCAACAGGACCTACAGAGCACAGGCAGCCAAGTTTGTATGTAGCACAGTGCCTATCTGGAGGGGAAAAACTTGCCCCCAAGCAGATCTTTCCTTTCCAGAAACCAGGCAACTTACACTTTTGTACTGAGTTTTGGTAATTCTACCTCACTAAATTGTTTTCAGTTAAAAAAATGAGTGCATAGTGTTGCTCTCACTGTTTTGCTTGCAGAGGAGCTTCTTTCTTGATTTGGAAACAAGTACTATCTGCAAATGACAGCATTCTGCTTTGACAAGCATCATGCCTCGGCGTGCAGCTGAGCAAACAGGGCATCCTAACACCTTTTCCTGCTCCCAGAGGGGTGACAAATGTGAAAGGGGAAGAAGCAAACAGGTCTGTGGATGAAAACAAAGTAAAGTCTGTGGGTGGAAACCTCCTACCCTTTCTTCCCCCAAGAGTAACAGGACTGCAGAATCATGAGCCTGGCTATTCTCCTTGGTGTCTGTACAGGGCAGCTTGTTCTCTTGTGGGCACACTTGTGGGATGGGGAGAGCCACCACATCCTTGAAGCCGAGGGCATTGCATGCCCTCAGCTGGTCTCCACCTCTGCATTCAGCCTCTTGCTTGCCCATGTGGCTCAGTATTCCACCTCCTTCCTCCACCTTCCCTCTTCAAGACTGCCTGCAGTAGGTTTGCCATGGGCAAGCAGAGGACTGTGGTCTGGCAGACAGAGGGGGTGCATCCTTCTGGAGAGCAGGAGGAGGAAGAGACCATGGGGTGAAGAAGCAGCCAGGCAGGGTAACTGGGGACTTGGCCTGCAAAGATGCCTGGAGCTGTGGGAAGTTTTGAAAATGTCTTTACAGATTGGACTAATTTTCATTTCCAAAATTCAGTGTTTCTGGCAGCACTTATTTTTAGTTTGAAGTTCTATTTAACAGTTTTTGAGGTTGGGCAGTGGAGTAATTTAGCAGCCCTTATGTGAAGGAGAGAAGGCTGCAGCTTCTGCGCCACTTTTAATATTTGTTTACCATTTCAACTTCAGAGCAAGCCAACATTTAAATGTTCTGTTTGCTGTCATTTTGACACCTTCCCTTTATTTGCTTATTTTTAATCTGTGAAAGTGGAATACTTAGTGCTTCCTCTCTAGAATCTGGGGATTAGTGTTGAGTTTTCTTTGAGAGTAGGGTTGAATGTAGCTGAAAGTGGGTGAAAACATTGTGCCAGGGATAACTGGAGAGTGAACCTTCTAGAGAGGTGATCAGTCAGTGGTTTTTTTACTTCTAGCTGAAGCAGAGGAGGCAGGAGACCTGCATGGGTATCAAAGAGCTGTTGGACAACCCCAAATGGAAGAGAGAACTCACAATGCATGGAAAAATGTCTGGGCAGTTGAAAGGGTTACAGAAATGAGTCTCTACATACTCTAACAGTAACAAGGGAAGCCAAGGATCTCTTGGAACTAAATCTGTCTAAGGAGATGAAAGAAAACAAGAAAAGCTTCTTTAAATACAGCAATAGTAAAAGGGAGAATAGGGAAAAGTGGATCCACTGTGATATGAGGTGGGAGATGTGGTGACAGATGATGGCAGCATTAATGAGTGCCTACTTTACCTGCTCTCAGACCAGCCCTTGGGAATCCCAGACACTGCAAGAAAGGGAGCAAAACTGCTCTCAAAGAGAAAGGCAGATAAAAATTATTGGTCTTACGTAATGATGAAAGGCTCTCCAAACCCACAAATCAGTAGATCAATATTTTCAAATGCCTGGATAATTTGGGGCCTCATTGTTTCAGAGGAGAGAATGACTGAAAGTTTCAAACCTGCTATGTTGTTTAGCCAGAACCAGGTCACACTTTGATGACCAAGCATAAAACTACATATCAGTACAGTCCTGCATCCCAACCCAAATGCTGGACAATATTTGCAAGCTATAGCTTGGCATAGCTGTGGTTTCAGTTACACAGCTTCAAGTGAAGAGCAGGTGACCTTCAGAAGTGAAAAATTAGTTTTCTTCATGAGTTTTTAAAATTAAATTTTGAAGTAAAATTCAGAGGTAGGAAGCTCACTAGAAAAGTCACATCAGAAGAAATGCTTACATAGTTCCCTGGCACTGGAACAGGTTGCCCAGGGAGGTTGTGGATGCCCTCTCTGGGCAGGTGTTCAAGGGCAGGTTGGATAAGACCTGGACAAATGTGGTCTAGTGGAAGGTGCCCCTGCCCATGGTAGGAGGTTTGGAACTAAGTGATCTTTAAGATCTCTTCCAATCTAAACCATTCCAAAACTGAATCTGTGAATGATCTGAAAGCAGAATTATGTTAGTGAAAAGCTGATAACAGAATCTTTAAGGACAACAAGATGTATTCTCCTACAGGTAGTGGAAACCCCAGAAGACAACCTCCTTCATTATTTGTCTCATTTTTGTTCCTCTTGACATACGTTTTTCTGTGGAAATCATTACTGTCTTTGCACTTTTCTTTGATTCTGGTGCTTTAGAGCAGCTCATGTGTGGGCCACCTCTGGTTTCTCTCAAAGACCAAATCTACCTTANCTCAGGTAGTGACAGGACTGGGGGGAATGGAGCAAAGCTGGAGGTGGGGAGATTGAGCCTGGAGATGAGGAGGAAGTTCTTGAGCATGAGAGTGGTGAGAGCCTGGCATGGGTTGCCCAAGGAGGTGGTTGAGGCCCCATGCCTGGAAATGTTTAAGGCCAGGCTGGCTGAGGCTGTGGGCAGCCTGCTCTAGGGTAGGGTGTCCCTGGGCATGGCAGGGGGGTTGGAACTGAATGATTCTTGTGGTCCCTTCCAACCCTGACTGATTCTATGAGTCTGCGATTCTGCGATTCTGTGATTCTGTGATTCTATGATTCTGTGATTCTATGAGTCTATGATTATTATGTTGAAGGATTGGTAAAACCTCCATCTACATATGAGCCAAGGAGTGTTAGCAGACACTCTGGTGTGTGATCTGTCAGATTTGCCAGACCTGATCATAGGCTAGAGCACTGCACAACAGTTATGTTGCATACACTATGCAACATTATTAGGTGCAAAATCTAGTTTCAGATCTTGCATAGAAAGTCAGAGCAACAAACTCAGGTCTTGGTCTGTGGTCTGCAGCTGAAAATGTAACTTACTTGTTTCTTCCCAGAGAGATTTCCTCCTAGTTCACAGAAAGGAACAATGCACTGTTAAAGGAAGATGGATGTTACAATTTTAGTAAAATGAATTGTTACCATTATATGGTTTTGCACAAGGCAGTCCACTTCTTTAACACCAACATCAGCTGGCACCTTTAATCTTCTTTAGGGATATGTTGTCAAAGATCCACTTGGGGATTTAGCTCCGTGGCCAGCACAGAGTCAATAGGATCTGCAAAGTTAGAGCAGCTTGCTGCTTTGAAAATGTACCCTGTTGTGTTTGCAACTCTGCTGTCTTATTACACAGGAATGAAGAGGATTTTTCTGATACCTTATTGAGATAGCAGGCCTGAGGTTTTGTGTATTTTTGTTTTCCCTGCATTTTCTTTTGATTAACTGCCTGATTCTTGTTAAGCAATAATAGGAAAACATTTCTTTGGGGTTTTTGGTTTGGAGTTTTTTGTTGTTTTGTTTTGTTTTTTTTTTCCCCTTCAGCTCCAGTCTTCTCTGTGAAAGTACAAGAGTTTTAAAGATCTGTCCTGTGAAATTGTTATCTCTTTGATTAACATTTGAAATTCTGCTGCTGTTTTATCAAATTAATGTAACTTTGAAGAAAGGGAAAAGGCAAAGCTGATTTGTAATAATAGATTTTAATTAGGAGCGTTTGAGTTTCAGGAGTCTGTCCTGTACATGTTTTCAGATCTCTCATCCTTCCAATGTCAGAACTCTAATTACCACCCTTACAGATCAACTTGTATTTTGAAGACACCAGAAAATACATCATGAAAGATTTCTTCCTTTTAATTGCATCCTTATACCCCCTGCTATATGGTTTCTATTGTTACCAATATCCCTTCACTGCTGTTTCTGTGGTTTGCCTTCCTTTGTTATAGGTGAGCCTGTTGGGTTATGTTTGGAAAAGAATCTGTGTTGAAGGCTCTCTCTGTTCTGCCCAGCTTCTAGCAGAATTCAAATTGCTGGGCTCTCTGTGCCACGCCTGGCTCTCACAAGGGGTTAGATCAGCAACCACTGGGTCTAGCTCAGGCTATGAGACTCACTGCAGATCACTGCACAAATGTGGCTGCTCCCTGTCTCCCATAGCAGCAGCCTGCATGGACAACCCTCGCCCTGGCTGCAAGTGCCAAGATTCTCACGCCTTGGTCACCACGGTCTGTGCATCGGGAGGAGAGCAGGAAGGGATGGCTGGTGGTCCCCAGCAAGGCAGCTGGGCCAAACAAATAACTCATCAGGGACTCAAGGGGTTCTTCCTCAGGTCAGATGGGCCAAGGTCTGTCAGAGTTTTTTTCTCTCTGTCATAGCTTTTGGAAGCACAAGATGTGGGACTTGTTGCTTGAGGCATTAGTAGAGATTTCCAATACTGAATAACTGCTCCAAGCAGTTGTCCATTGGCCTCCCTTCCCCTCACCTCCCTTTTCCATTCAGTGTCAGGCTCAGCACCACGATGCACTCTGAGATTTGTCACCACCAAGTATAGAAATTGACTATCAGCAGCTTTTGGCTGAGCTCTGAGTGAAGAAGGAGTCTGCATCAGCAGGGAGTTGGTATTAAACTAATCCCTCCAGGTGGCTAAACAGAAACATCCTCCTCACGTCTGAATATATGGTCTCAGGCGCGCTGCGCCGTCGCAGGCTCACACTGTCTGCTGCTCTCCCTGCAGCATCTGCCATCAGCACCAGACTCTATGTGTCTGTCAGGGCAGGCTCTGTCTGAACTGCAGGGCTGGAGCACGGAGCTCTCCACTGCTGTTTGTGTGGTGCTATTCGCTGTTGGTCCCTCATGGAGGGTGAGTCGGTTTCAGAGATAAGCAGAAAAGTCTTCTATAACTTGTGAGATTTTTAGCTGTGCATACAGATCTAACACCCTGCAAAGCCCATGGCCTGGCACTAGAGTGCCTACATCCTTATTAAAATACTCCTCTTGCCTCTCAGATCTACTGACATGAGGCTCATTAGATAAACTTGTTATGTAACTGTCCTTGCCTGAGTTCTGACACCTGAGATCCTGAGGGATGGTGTCTGTGAGGTGTTCATGCTGCCAGCTGCCAACTGCAGAGTCAGGTGAGATGATCTGAGGTACAGTCTCATCATTCTCTTAGCAAGAGTTTTGGTAGACTCAGAAGGATAACTCTACACTAGACCACATCTATTTTCAGCTGCACAGGATAGAAAATTAACAGTGCTGGATGAATTCTTAATTCTCTTAGCAAGAGTTTTGGTAGACTCAGAAGGGTAAGTCTACACCAGACCACATTTATTTTCAGCTGCACAGGATACAAAATTAACAATGCTGGATGAATTCTTAATTTCTTTCCAAAAGCAAATAAGGGTGCCTGAAAGAAATAATACTACTGACTTAAGTGGGTCCTTGTCTGCAGCAGTTGATTCATAGATTCATAGGATTGTTTAAGTTGGAAGGGACCTCAAAGATCATCTAGTTCCAACCTCTCTGCTGCAGGCTGGAACACCTTCCACTAGACAAGGTCACTCAAGACCTCATCTAATCTGCCCTTGAACAGCTCCAGGGAGTTTTTAAAATGTAGAATTTCATGATAAATATTTAGATATGACACATGTTTCTAAATGTCTTAAAGATATAATCATGGTGCTATCTGTTTATTTGACAAAAATCAGCCTCAGGGAGGAAGATGATGGCCATGGGGTGTACATTATGTTGCTGTATACACCTTGCTAATAATTTCTCTGCAGCAGACCTGAGAGCTTACAAATGTCTACAGAGCATCCCAAGAGGCAGAAACTGAAAATACTATAGAAAAGAGATTTAGAAAAGACAATACTGATAAGCTTTGTTATTTAAGGCAGACAGAGGTCTTTATTTTATTTTTATTATAGTGTGTTTTTATTATAATTAGATAATATGTAGTATATAATATATCATATATATACTATATTCTATATAGCACATATTATATTATAGTAATATAATAATCCTATCATGTGTTATTATCTTATTATATATATTATGTATTATAAATTATATTATTGTTATTTTTTAATTTTATTATAGTGTGTTATACAACTTTACTAAGATAAATATAAAGTTGAAAAAAACTTCTTAGGAAGTTCCTTTCCACAGAGATTTTGCCTGAAGTTATTTCTCAGATCCAGGGACCATAAAACACTGCCTAAAATCAACAGGGCTGCCATGGGCTTTGCTAAGTATTTGTCTTATCTACAGTTAGATGGCAAAAAAAAATAATATTCATATGTCTTCTTTAATATCTGTCTTACTTTTCTCTGGTAGAGCCATCCAATATTTACAAAGCTTTTCAGGTACTTCAAGGGGAGTTGCATTCCACTACCTAGAGGTGAAATTTGACTCTTGACCTAGAGGTGAATTTATGGGTTTGAAGTGGCAGAGGGGAGATTGAAACTGGATGTTAGGAGGAAGTCGTTTGCAGTGAGGGTGGTGAGACACTGGCACAGGTTGCCCAAGGAGGTTGTGGAGCACAATCACCCAACGTGATCAAAGATCACCCAATGTGATCACAACCTCCTTGGAGGTCTTCTGTGCTCTACAACCTCCCTGGAGGTGTTCAAGGCCAGGTTGGATGAGGCCTCGAGTGACCTGTACTGGTGGGAGGTGTCCCTGCCTATGGCAGGGGGTTGGAACTGGATGATCTTTGAGGTCCCTTCCAACCTTACAACCTTGATTCTATGATTCTGTGATTCTATGACTCTTCATTGCTACATCAGGCACCTGCCATAGTAATCCAATAGCCCAGAACAGGACCACTTCAGTATATGTAATCCCTCAGGTTGAAAATCATTCCAGAGGAGACAATTTTTCAATGCAGAAAAAATAAACTGTTATGGTCTTCTATAGGTTATTTCTGACAGCCTATTAGAAGTGATTAGGAAGGGGCCTGTGAAGTTTTAATTTACGTACTACATATTGAAAAGATGCAAATCTTTCATTTGCTGGCAATCTGTATTGCCTTGTGAGTCACACTTGAGTTTTCCTTTCTCTCTTGATCAATATAGTTATCAGAATATCTCTTTCTTAACAAGAATTTGTTTGGATTTTGGATTTTTTGATCCAAAATTTTGTTTTGCTTTGGTTTTGTTTGTTTTGCTTGTTTTTTTTTTCCTTTTTGTTCTTCTTTTTGGTTTTATTTTTCTTTTTGTTTTTCTTGTTTTGTTTTTTTTCTTTTTGTTTTGTTTTTGTTTTGTTCTTCTTTTTCTTTTTGTTTTTTTCTTTTTCTTTTTGTTTTTTTCTTTTCCTTTTCCTTTTCCTTTCCTCTTCCTCCTTTCCTCTTCCTCCTTTCCTCTTCCTCCTTTCCTCTTCCTCCTTTCCCCTTCCTCCTTCCTCCTTCCTCCTTCCTCTTCCTTTTTTCCTCTCCTGGCAACCTGGTTAGCACAGAATCAGAACTGTACAGCTGTGGAGTTATGGGGATGACTGTGGTCTCAGCTGTCCTACCCAGGCCCTAGGAAGAAAACAACACATTAACTTTTGAAGTGCAGGCAAGCCTTAAGGCTTTGCTGCTTCCAGTATTTTCTCACAGCCTGCTAAAAAGATAGAAGAGCAGAGCAGGAAATTGTCCATCCAAGTAAATTAGGAACACTTGAGAGGTCAGTGAGGCAGGTGAAGTGCTATTTTTCACAGAAAGAAAGGAGGATTAAAAACTTGCCTTATTCTTGAGGAAAAGATTGTAAAGAAGGACAGGAAATGGCACAAGATTTGGATCTTGATATAAGGTTATAAGAGGAGATTTTAAAAATGGATAAAATGTCATAGGCATAGAACAGCAGCAAGACTGATCTGCATCTTGGATTGGCATGGTATCATCAACCTTTTTGTTGTTTGGCAGGAGAAGTTCTTGTATTATCTTGCTCTACTTTTTCATCTAATTGGTAACTAGAAAGTGGCAGTGACCACAATACTTTTCTTTACAGATACTTAATTTCTTCCCCCATATGTGCTGAACTGTGCTGTGACAGAAGTTACCTATGTGTGAACCTCCTGCCATGTTCTTGTTCTGTAAGTGGATGCCCTTCAAATCTAGGGAACCATTAGTTTATCTGAAGCCTGCTTTTTGCACTCAGGAAGTTAGTCTGTGTGCTTCAGAGGACTCTGCATCAGTTTTGGGATGCTAATGAGGGCTGTGGAAATACATATTTGAATAGATGAACACAGAAACATACACATGTATACATGTACATATAGTCATATATAAGTGCAAGGTCCTGCACCTGGGTCAGGGCGATCCCCAGCACAAACATTAGGTGGGAAGGAGTGGCTCAAGAGCAGTCTCCAGGAGAAGTGCTTGGGGGTGTCAGTTGATAGCAAACTCCCCATGAGCCAGCAATGGTCACTGGCAGCCCAGAAGGCAGCTGTGAGCTGGCTGCATCCCAAGCAGGGAGAACAGCAGCACAGGAAGGGGATTCTGCCCCTCTGCTCTCATGAGATCCCACCTAGAGCATTGCATCCAGTGCTGGTGTCCTCAGCACGAGAGGGACATGGAACTGCTGAAGTGGGTCCAGAGGAGAGCCATAAATATGATGAGAAGGCTGCAGAACCTCCCCTGTGAGGGCAGGCTGAGAGAGCTGAGGCTGTTCAGCCTGGTGTTGTAGAAGTTAACAGCATGTTATTAATTATGAATATTAATTTCTGTACTAATATATTCTTTTATTATTAATATTTAAAAATCTGGGAAAACTCTCTGAGATTCTTTGGATTTTGGGTCAACAGGAAGTAGCTGCACACAGGGTGTTTATGGACATGGAATCAAACAGTTTGAACAATCAGAACTTGGGAAAGAGGAAGGCAAAAGCAGGAAAATTCTGACTGTGCTTATGGAGCCTTAGCATTAACTCCAGCAGATGTACGCACAATGCCTTGGTCCCTAAGTAAGTTTTCTGTGCAAAGAGACTTCCAAAACTCACAATAATGATCCTGGGGTAAAATATAAACTATTCCAGGCAAAGGGAAGGAGAGAAGAGCTGAGTTGCTGCTGAGCTGCAAGGTGCAAGTTACAAACAGGTGGCCGCTGCCATGCCCAGTTAAGGAGCCACAAATGGGGTGCAGCTCCCGCTGCAGGGTCAGTGCAGAAAGGCAGAAAGGCAGAGGTTTCTAAATCACCCCCCATTAAATATATCATTTTGAAAATGAAACTGGCCAACAGGCACTGGCATCATTGTTCTGCCCAATGAATTCAAAGCTTTGTGCCTCCTGGGACCATGCAGGCAGGCTGAGGGGCAGCACCAGACACCTGACTTGGTGATGCTAAGCTCCCAGCCCTCAGGGCTTTGCTGCTCCATTGTTTGCTCATTCTACTCAACTCCTGGACCTGCAACAGGAGAAGGAGAGCAAGGGTTAAACCAGTCTGGTGGGATTTATGCCCTACCAGGACAGCTGGAGGAAAGAAGGCTCCAGGGAGATCTTAGAACAGCCTTCCAGTATCTGAAGAGGGCCAATGAGAAAGGCAGAAAGGGATTTTTTCCAAGGGCTTGTCATGACAGGATGAGAGGGAATGGATTGAGGCTTGAGAAGGGCAGATTGGGATTGGAGATTAGGAAGAAATTCTTTGCAGTGAGGGTGATGAAACCCTGCAATGTGCAAATGCATTTCTACACTTTCCAATAAGACTTTTTTTTTTTTTTTGGGGGGGCAAATATCTGTTATTTTAATGCATACAAATATGAAGTCAAAGTCTTGATTTTTTTGGGGGACATTTGCTGAAATCTTCAGTCCATCTCCAGAAGGCTGAGGCAGATATCAAATCCTTCAAGCTAAGAGGTATGCTGAATGCCAGACTAAACTTCATGTTCAGGCAACACATGTCCTTCATTGAGTTTTTCCAAAGGAAACCTGTATTAGTGGGAGGTGTCCCTGCCTATGGCAGGGGGTTGGAACTAGATGATCCTTGAGGTCCCTTCCAACCTTACCATTCTATGATTCTATGATTCTATGAAATGCACTGCTAATACACACTGGACCTGGTTTCATTCAATTTTTCATTCTTTCTCCCACTAACAAGAAGTAAATGCATTATTTTTTTCTTCCTTTTTGGAAGGAAGATTAATAAATAAGTGCATTTTTTCCCCTTATTTATTACTCATTCTTTCAGAAGGATCTTTTTTGTCTTCTGCAAGATTTCTTTTTCCTTTTGCATTCTTCATGGACTGAAAAAAAAAAAAGCAACCAAAACAACCAACCCCAAACTTGCTACATTTAATTTAAGGAATTGAAAACAAGCATTGAGGTCAACAGAATTATGGAGAAGATTCATATTCCCCTAATATGTTGTTAGTTTTTGCTGTTATCCGATTTGACAGTGCTGCTAGCACCCATTTATGGATGTACTTGTTAAGTAAGAGGATATCCATAATTTCAGAGTCTTTATAAGAGGCAGAAACATCTGTGGTTCAGATTTGAGCCTCTTTATCTCTGTAGCTTCAGAATTTGAAATGTAACATTGAATGGTCGTCCACTTAATTGGTTAAAAAGTTCTTCTCTTGGTAGGAAACCTTCCTCTTTCTTCATGCTGTGTTGTGATGTTGGGACTTGCAGTGAAAGTTTGGAAGGGGACATTCCACAAAACCAGAGATGGACTGGGGAGCTCCTGGTATTAAGTGAAGTAAAGCACCTCACTTTGGCTCTGGTTTTCGTATAGTATCAGATACTACACAGATGGTACTGGCCACTTGCCAAGCTGGCTGTTGGTCCAGTCCCTCCAGCAGATGCTGGTGGGGTATCTCCAGGCCAGTATTCTTTCTCTCTCATTCTCTCTTTTACATTTTGTGCCTTTCTCCCATACTCAACTCTTGGGGTTTATTGTTGTTGTTGTTTGGTTGGCTTTTTGTTTTGTTTTGTTTGGGTTTTGTTTATTTTCTTTTTTTTTTTTTTTTGGCAGAACATTAATGATGCTCTTTATGTCATGCCTCAATTTTTACTTTGATCAGGTGTTTCATCTTTTGGAGGGTCTTAATGTCTGCCCAGTAGCTTTGCTTGGCAAACCCTCCTGCCAAGGAGATGTCTGTGTGTCACTACTTACCCACAGACCATCTACTTTTACAGGAGAGATCTGAAGGGCACCTCCAAAGCTCAGATGTGTAAGGAACTCTGACATGCCAAGAGAGTACCACAAAGATGCTCAGA
>WBNM01017415.1:10314-24241 GCA_013399055.1 Ramphastos sulfuratus | reverse complement strand
AAGAGAATGGGGCCAGAGTCTTGTCAGTGGTGCCCAGTGACAGGACAAGAGGCAACAGGCACGAACTGGAACCCAGGAGATTCCATCTGAACAGGAGGAGAAACCTCTTTGGCATGAGGGTGCTGGAGCAGAGAGCAGGCTTCTCAGAGAGGTTCTGGAGCCTCTTTCTCTGAAGATTTTCAAAACCTGTCTGGATACATTCCTGTGCAGCCTGATACAGATAAAGCTGTGTTAGCAGAGGGGCTGGACTAGATAATCTCCAGAGGTCCTTTCCAACCCTCACTACTCGATGATTCTGTGACTTTTTCAGTGAATGATTGGGGCAAGGAAGGGTTACAGGAGACAGAGCAGGGTTAAGGATTAAGGACATGGCAGGGATGCCTCAGAAATCCCAGCTCCAGCTGATAGGGGAGATGTCTCACTCTAAATAAGTGGATAAAGCAAAACGTGGTGAATTCAACCCACTCTTGCAGCCCAGCCATGACCTGTAGGTCTGGCCTGCTACCCCTGTGGGAATGTGCTTGAGCAGAGAAGATCTAGCATGAAGGTGACCTGGCACATTAGAAGAAGCAGAGACTCTGCATCCAGCCAGATGCTTTGTGCCACATCACACTTGACCTGCTGTGTCAAACCCAAGCTGTTTGAACACCTGAGAGGCTTTACTACAGCACTAGCCCATCTCTAGGCTTCTTCAGAAGACACCTGGCTCTCTTCTGCCAGACCAAGAGCAGCAATAGGGTTGGGAGCCCAGGTGGAATCAGCATATGCCACTAATAAGCTTTAAGGTGGGAGATGCCCATGGAGTCATCTGGGATGGAGAGGCATGGGTATGGCAAAGGGAGAGTAGCACTGAGGTCACATCCAAAGTTCATCTGTGGGGGAGCAGACTGCAGATTTACAGGAAAGGCTTTCCTTGGCCTTGTCAAGCAATAAGATGTTGCTTCAAAATGTAAGATTGAGGAAAAGAGGTAGAAAAAAAAAGAAAGAAAAGGAAAAAAGATCCTTGGTTAAGAGGCCTCATCTTCTGAGGTGGAGAGAGACAGGCATGGAGATTACCCCTCCACACACACAACCAAAGACCACATATCTCTCAGCAGATGTATGGAACCCTGGAGTGGTCAGGGTTGGGAGGAATGTCTGGGGATCATTTTGCTAAAGCAGGGGCACCCACAGCAGCTTGCCCAGGATCACAGTGTCCAGCTGGGTTTGGAATCTCTCCAGAGAAGGAGACTCCAGAACCTCTCTGGTCAGCCTGTGCTAGGGCTTCAGCACCCTCACAGCAAAGAAGATTCTCCTTAATTTTAAGTGAAGCCACCTGTGATCTAGTTTGCTTGCTCTCTGGCTGAACCAGAGGCCAAATTCTACAAAATGTAAGACAAGAGAAGCTCATGGCCATGGTGAAGGTCCCTGAAAGGTGACGTTGCCAGATGGCCTGAAGAATTCAGTTATGCTCAAGGCAGGCAGATAACGCATGGACAATGCACCCTAGACAGGGGACAGCAGCAATTCTCCTCCCTTGCTTGGGGACAGAGCAGTGATTGAGTAAAGACTGCTGGGTGGGAAGGAAGAAGGTTAGATTTATACACAGACTCCTTATGGGTAGAGATATCACTCCCAGCCTTCACACCTCACTCACTGCTTTGGGAGCCACAAGCCCATCTTTGTAACAAAAGCTCTTCAAACATGTCCCCAGGGTGGCGGTTGGAGTGCATCTGGGCTGCAGGAACTAGGTTGGACTAGAAATAGCCTGAAATTGTGCCAGGGAGGTTGGATATTAGGAAAAATTCCCTTCCTGAAAGAATGGTCAGGCAGTGGAAGAGGCTGCCCAGGGAGGTGGTAGAGTCACCATCCCTGGAGGTGCTCAAGAAACCTGTGGACACGGCAGTCTGGGATATGGTCTAATGATCATTGCAGTGTTGGGCTCGCGCTGGACTCTGGTCTTAGAGGTCTCTTCCAAGCACAACAGTTCTATGGTTCTATCTTCCAAAGGTCCCTTCCAACTCCTATCATTCTGTGAAACCCAGGCATCTGCTTCTAAAGGTTGGATGATGTTGGCTTTTCCATTTTGGTGCTCAGAAACCATATGGTGCACTCCAAGCGAGAGGATTTCTCCTCCAAACAGAGAAGCGAAAGGAGAAAATGATGAGCTGGGATGAGAAGCAGAGGGATGTTTTTACATATCTTTAATGATGACCTTTTTCTTAGGTTCCTTCTGTAACATTGGGCAGGAAACTTCTATTTTAAAATACACCCCCAAAACAAAAAAAAAGAAGTTTCAAATATGTTCCCATGATTCCCCATGCTGGCACTTTAAATTAATCACTGCAAAGAAGCCACCATGAAAATAGCGATACCAGGGCCTGAATCTCCTCCGGGCAAAATGTTGCAAATGCTGCCTGATGTGTTCATGTTGAACAAAAAACAGAGGGGGGGGGGGGGGAGGAACAAAAAAAAATAATTATTCCTCTCCTTAGCATCTCTCCTCTGGCTCATCTTATGCAAAGCATCTAACAAAAGAGACTTTCCCAGGCACCACCAGAGGCCGGGCAGCGGGGCAGATCGAAGCAGTGAATTCACAGGTTATTTATGTGTGAACTCAATGCAGCAAGATTAAATCTGAACTATGTTCCCTGCCAGGCTCCATTTCCCCCCCCCCCACTTTGGAGTTATGTGTTACACAAAGCTTGATTGCTTGGGGAAGGCAAAGGTTTGGAATGCTCCAAAATTCAGGGGAACCTTGCATGTCCACTGGTGCTCTTCAACTCATCCCTACCCTAAGAGCCTCTGGAGTGTTTAGGAAGGGGAAGAGAAGACCTTGTGATGGATGTGGCCAACTGCTGCCAGTCTGCAAAGCTGACTTATTTGACACCATAAGCCCAANCAGAACTGCACACAGGACTCCAGATGATTTCCAATAGCTGGTTTATCTGAGGACATGGTGGGTCACAGCATGTTTAGGGGTGGTTTGCAAGAGGAGCTTGATTCACTTAGCAACCTGTTTGCATGGAATTGTTTGCTGGGCTGCACTCATCACCCAGCAGAGTTTTATCTGCATGGCTTAAAGCTATCCTGCATTTGGCAAGATTTGTCCTCTTTTTCCTGGGATAAATTGAGAGCAGGAATATTGTGGTGGTCCTCAGCCAGGATCATGAGATTGATCAGAGGGCTGGAGCACCTTTCCTGTGGGGACAGGCTGAGAGCTGGGGGGTACTCAGTCTGGAGAAGAGAAGCTCTGAGGAGACCTTATTGTAGCTTTGCAATAGCTGAAGAGGGCCTATAGGAAAGCTAGTGAGGGACTTTTTAGGATGTCAGGTAGTGACAGGACTAGAGGGGGAATGAATACAAACTAGAGGAGGACAGATTTAGATTAGCCATTAGGAGGATAGATTTAGATTAGACTTTAGGAAGAAGTTCTTCACCATGAGGGTGGTGAGACACTGGAACAGGTTGCCCAGGGAGGTGGTGGACGCTCCACCCCTGGAGGTTTTTAAGGCCAGGCTGGATGGGGCTCTGAGCAACCTGATCTAGTGGAAGGTGTCCCTACCCATCGCAAAGGGGTTGGAAATGGATGACCCTTGAGGTCCCTTCCCACCCTGTCAATTCTGTGATCCTATTTTGACAGAGTCCGTGGTTTGGGGATGCTGTTGGAATAGGATACATGACCCTCCAGGCAACAGGGAGCTGTAGAAGATGAGATCTCTTCCTACAGATGACAAAATGTTGCATGAGCTCCAGGAGAGACTGGACAAGATCAAGGATAAGTCTCCATTACAGACTGCTAAATACACAGAAGCTGTATTTGTAGCCATATTTAGCCAAGAGTCATAGAATCATAGAATGGTAAGGTTGGAAGTGACCTCAAAGATCATCTAGTTCCAACCCCCTGCCATAGGCAGGGACACCTCCCACTAGTACAGGTCACTCAAGGCCTCATCNTTTTCATCAACCCAAACCCCCAAGAAAACCAGCAGGATCTGGTCCTCAATCATCAGCAGTACGACCAGGGCAGGGATTGTCCCCCTGCAATCAGCACTGCTGAGGCCATTCCTTGGGTACTGTGTTCAGTTTTGGGGCCTTTACTACAAGAAAGACATTGAGGTGCTGAAGTGTGTCCAGAGAAGAGCAGTGAAGCTGGAGAAGGGTCTGGAAAACAGGGCTGGTGAGGACAAGCTGAAGGAACGTGGGTTGTTAAGTCTGGAGAAGAGAAGGCTGAGAGGAGACCTTCTCACTCTCTACAACTCCCTGAAAGGAGGTTGGAGCCAGGTGGGGATTGGTCTCTCCTCCCAAGCAACTAGTGACAGGACAAAAGGAAATGGGCTCAAGCTGTACCAGGGGATGTTTAGGTTGGATATCAGAAGAAACTTCTTCACTGAAAAGATTCTGAAACACTGGAACACAGTGCCTAGGGAGGTGGTTGAATCCCTGTCCCTGGAGCCATTTAAAAGGCACAGAGATGTGGTGCTGAGACATAGGATTTAGTATCAGATTTGGTAAAGCTAGAGAACAGTTGGACTCAATGATCTTAAAGGACTTTCCTAATTGAAATGATTCCATGATTGTATCTAGGTATCCCCTAAGGAAAGAATCTGCCATGGGCAGGATCTCCTCCTCTTACCCTGACGGGTGAGACTGTGAAGCAGCAGCCAGCATTTCATGGAAGAGAAGAGTTCCATCCCCCATCCCACTTGAGGCAGGGTGAGGAAATCACTCAGACCAGTGTTCAGCTCATAGCAGGGGCAGCTGCCTGGTGGGATGAACATCCCCATCCCTGCCTGCACAGCCCAGCACACCTCCTGCTGTGCTGAAAGCATGTTCCTGGCCTCTGCATCGTGAAATGACAGCAAGGGGAAATCATCTGGCTTTACAGGAATGGTTACCATCAGAAGGCTTCAACCACCCTGGAAGCTGAGAGGGGAGCTTGGCTTCCTTGGACTATCATCTCTGCCTTGCTTTACCCCTTTGGAGTCCTCTGCCTTCTTACCACCATCTTGCTTGTGAGCTGGAGGAATTACCTACAGGACAAGAGGGTCCCCAGGACAGGAGGAAATGGCTTCAAGTTGCATCAGGGGAGGTTTAGGTTGGACATTGGGGCAGAACTTCTCCAAAAGGGTTGTCAAGCCCTGACCTAAGCTGCCAAGAGTAGCAGTAGCATCCCTGCAGCATCCCCATCCCTGGAGGGATTTGAGAGCCGTGTGGATGTGGTGCTGAGGGACATGGTTTAGTGGCGACCTGGCAGTGCTGGGTTAAGGGTTGGACTGGATATCTTTTTCAAGCAAAGTGATTCTGGGACTCTATGACTTTTGCTTTGTAGAAGGCAGAGTCAGCTCCTGCATGCCCAGAATAAGGAGTATCCTGGGGTACATGTTTCATGAGATATGAAAAGGGGAGAGAGAGGGGTACATGAGCCAAGATATATGAGCCAAAGGGAAGAACGTCTCAGCACTGAAAATGTTTGCCTTGCACTCATTGCTATGCTTGAATGGAAGAACATGGTCCATGGCCCTTGGGCTGCACAGGAAGAGCTGGGGTTGATGAGTGCTTAGCAAGACCTGATGGGCAATTAAGATGCAATTTCAGCCAAGGAAAGAGGCTTACAGAGGATAGGCTTGCTCAGCTCACTTACCTGTGCCAAAAATGAGCAGAGGCAGCTTCTGGGAAGGGGTGGAGGACTTTCAGCCCCTCTAAAGGCAGTACTGGTGAGGAACAGCTACTCAGCAGTGACTTACTGCAGGAGCATTTGTTCAGCAAAGGCAGCAGGTGCTGAGGCTGTGCTCCATCTCTGCAGGCCTGGGTGTTGCACAGATGCCTGCCCAGCCACATTCATTGCCATGCATGGATAGAAGAACGTGGCCCTTGGGCTACAAAGGAAGAGCTGGAGTTGGTGGATGCTAGGAGGGTGCTAGGAGAATGGATACCCACCTGATGGGCAGTTAAGATGCAGCTTCAGCCAAGGAAAGAGCCTTACAGAGGATAAGCTTGCTCAGCTCACTTACCTGTGCCAAAAATGAGCAGAGGCAGCTTCTAGGAAAGGGTGGAGGATTTTCAGCTGCTCCTTACCAGTACTGCCTTTACTCAGAAGTGACTTGCTGCAGGAGCATTTGTTCAGCAGGTGCTGAGGCTGTGCTCCATCTCTGCAGGCCTGGGTGTTGCACAGATGCCTGCCCATCCAGACACTCATCCATCTACCTGCTTTGGCTGCCTTTCCAGAGCTCGCCCGGTTGCACACTTTGCTGCCCCCCACCCCCCAGTTTCACGCAGGCATTTTTCTATCCTCACTGACAGACCCACCCAAGGGACAGGAGAAGTTTAGCAGGATTCACAGCTCCCTTTCACCCTCCTCCCTCCACCCAGAGCTAGTTTCAACTCAGCACCGGGGAGAGAAAAATGTGCCTCGTCTAATCCGTGACGGCTGACGACTTACGACATTTATCTTCCCTCCTGAGGAGGACAGGAGAAGTCACTTGTGGCTGGTTTCCCCTCTGCTGTCAGGTTTCTCAGTGCTGCCTTTAGCCTGGGGGGTGTGACACACTTTTTTTTTTTTTTTAAAACAGGCTGATGCAGCGATGTGCTGCAAATGCTTCAACCAGGGGATCCACGAAATTCAGCCCCACGTCTAAAAAGACACAACCATCACATGTAAGTGCTCAGAGACCACTGAGGGATACAGGCTGCTGCTGTTCCACCAAAACCAAGCTCCTTTTAATGAAGAGACCCCTACCAAACCAATCTGCTCCTTCCTGGAAGATGGGATAGCATCTGAAAGCAAATCTTTGTTGCCCATGTCTAGAGAACAAGTCTTATGAGGAGCAGCTGAAGGATTTGGGAGCAATTAGTCTGGAGAAGGCTGAGGGGAGACTTCATTGGTCTCTATGACTCTCTGAAAGGAGCTGGGGTGAGGTGGGGGTCAGTCTCTTCTCCCTAGTATGTAGTGGTAGGATGAGAGGGATTAGTTCACGCTGCACCAGGGGTGATTGAAGTTGGATATTAGGAAAAACTTCTTTACAGGAAGAGCGGTCAGGCATTGAAACAGGCTAGGCAGGGAGCTGGAGGAGTCACCATTCCTGGAGATGTTCAAGAAGGTTTGCTCCCTCCCTGAAGGTGTTCAAGGCCAGGTTGGATGAGGCCTTGAGTGACCTGTACTAGTGGGAGGTGTCCCTGCCTATGGCCGGGGGTTGGAACTGGATGATCTTTGAGGTCCCTTCCAACCTCACCATTCTATGATTCTATGAAATGTGTGGACGTGGCACTGTGGGACATGGTTTGATGGCCATGGGGATTTTAGATTGAGGATCAGAGTCAATCCTAGGGGTGATTTCCAACCAAAACAGTTCTATGGCACAGCATCCTTTGCATGAGGCTGAGGCAAGAAGGGAGGGAAGCACCGAGAGATGTCTGCTGGGTGTTAAGAAGCTGCTGCTCCTCCCTTCAGCTGCCCAACTCAGAAGCTCTGTAGGTCTTTTCACCAATACTTTCACAGCACTGCAAGGTCAGGATGCTCTGTTGGAGCAGAAAGTCCCCGGGGGGGGATTTTGACAGCAGAGCATCCTCTGAACAAAGCATCAAAGGGTCTGAAGCCTGGTGTGACCTGGTTCAGTCCCAGGGGGAGAGCAACACTTTTTCAGGGTCCTATGGGTCTGGTGCCCATCTTAGGCAGCAGGACCACTCCATACATCAGTTAGCATCAGATGATGTTTCAAGAGGGGAGTTAATACTCTGTCAGCATCAGGAGTAAACTTCATTTCAAAACAAGAGGATAAAGGCAGGGAGGATCCTCCTGCTCACTCCAAGCTGTGCTGGAAAAGACACCAGCAGCACACACTCCAAAGTAAAAGACTACAAGGAATTTGACTCTTTAAAGAGTTCTTTGACTCCCCCTCCTCAACCCTGTCCTTATGTGCAAACCTCACCATCGTGGCTCTGCACCTTTAACATTGTGGGGAAGAAGATGCCTCTGTAGGTTCACAGGGGAATAGAGTGAAGGCAGGGTGGAAAAAAATCTGCTGGGTGTCACTAGGCAGAGAGATCACATCAGGCTGGCATTCCCTGGAGAGGAAAGCAGCTGGAGGTCAGGACAGCCTCTGTGGTAAGTACAGATCTGCTCTTCAGTTGAACCAGAAAGGTCTTTCTTGTGTCCTTACAGGCTCCTCCCTACTGCGAAGTGCAGTGCTGTTGGAAATGTGCTTTTGTGTGTGTGTGTGTTACTGGGGGTGTGTTTTTGTTGCTATAAACCCTCACCTTCCCCCTGCTCAGTAGTTAACTATTTCTGGCCTCCTCCAAAACCTGGCTGTCTGTTTCCCCCCCCCCACCCCAAGTTGTGAAAACAACAAAGATGTAAAAATCAAGCAAGCTCACAGACCTTCCCCTGACTGATAATTTCTTCTTTTTTTTTTTTTTTCCCCTTCAGAGGCTTGCACCTGACTAATTCTCTGCTGGCTTCCATCAGTGACTGTACCAACAACCACCAGAGGTATCGATCAAGCACTGAGTCACTTCTGAGCCAGCACAGATACTTGGATAGAGTAAAAAAAAGTCCTCTAAAGAAAAAAAAAATAAAATCTAAGTACAAGAAAATAAGGCAAGAAAGGGCTAAAAGCACAGGTATTAACTGCAATACAATCTGGCCTGATAGAGAGTCCTTGGTAGGTAATTCTGCGTTACCTTACAGGAAATTCAGATGATTAAAGGTAATACCCCCCTTGAAAGAGCTCTTCCATTGAGAGATGGTGATTCTTCTTTGATTTCTGCTATTAATGCAGCAGCTAACAGGGCTATTCACAGCTCCTATTGTGCTGGGGGAGATATTAGTGCAGAACAAGAGGGTTCCACAATGGAGGTGTAAAGAGAAAAGAGTCGCCAAATACTGATAGCCAGGAGAGAATCATGGAATCATCCAAGTGATGAGGTTGGGAGAGAGCTTTGAGATCATCAAGCACAACTGCTGGCCTAGAGTCACAATCCCACCACTACTGCCAGGTGTCCCTCAGCACACAGCCACACATCTTTGCAGCTGCTCCAAGGACGAAGACTACAACACTTCCCTGGGCAGCCTGGTCCAGGGCTTGAGAGCCCTTTTGGAGAAGTCTTTCCTCATATCCAGCCTCAGCACAACTTAAGCTCGTTTGTCCTATCACTTGTTTGGGACGCCAACCCTCACCTTGCTCCAGTCCTCTTTGAGACAGTTGTATAGGGCTAAGAAGTCCTTTCTCAGCCTCCTCTTCTCCAGGCTAAACCCCCTCAGCTCCTGCAGCCATTCCTCATAAGAGTTGTGTTCAAGGCCCTTCACCAGCTCAGTTGCCCTTCTCTGGACACACTCCAGCAATTCAATGTCCTTGTTGTGGTGAAGGGCCCAAAATTTGCCCCAGTACTTGAGATGTGGCTTCACCAGTGCTGAGCAGAGAGAGAACAATCACTTCCCTAGACCTGCTAAACGAGACCCACAGTCCAGCTGACCACAGCAGCCTTAGCACATCAACACCAGCTTCACCTGTAGCTGAGGAACTCACACCTTTGCCTCATACCCAAGGAAATAACCTCCACTGTTGAAAGAGGTAACAAGTGACAGCATGGGAACACGGAGATGAGGAGATTAGAACCAATCACATGAGCTTGCTTGGTTTTATTTTCCCCCAAAAATATGCCTAGAGCAATAGGGGAAGAAAAGATCTTTGTCTAAGTGGCTTCGTTTTCACCCTGTTACATCCTCTAGAGGCAAAACTGGTGCAAGAATAGCCCTGGGGTGGATATTAGGAACAATTTCTTCCCCAAAAGGGTTGACAATGTCTAGACCAGGCTGGCTTCCCAGGGAAGTGGTGGAGTCCTCATTCCTAAATGAGCTGAATGGGTGGGGAATGGCTGCAGAGCAGCCCTGAAGAAAAGGACCTGAGGGTCNGTGCTGAGGGACATGGGTTAGTAGGAACTCTAAGTGCTGAGTTAATGTGCCCTGGTGGCCAAGAAGGCCAATAGTATCCCAGGGTGCATTAGCAAGAATGAGGCCATCAGGCTGAAGGAGGTTCTACTCCCCCTCTGCTCTGTCCTAGTGAGGCCACTCCTGGGGTATGGTGTGCAGTTCTGGGCTCCCCACTTCAAGTCACACAAGGAAATAGTGGAGAGTCTAACAGAGGGCCAGGAGGTTGGTTAAGGGACCAGAGCAGCTGTCTGATGAGTAAAGGCTAAGAGACCTGGGACTGCTCAACCGGGAGAACAGCAGACAGAGGGGATCTGATCAATGCTCGCCAAGAGCTAAAGGGTAGAAGTCATGAGCATGGGACTGGCTCTTCTCAGCAGCGGCACAAAATAGAATCCAGGAGGTTCCACTTGAACAAGGAAAAATTTCCTTGCTGTGAGGGTGCTGGAGCCCTGGAGCAGGCTGCCCAAAGAGGTTGTGGAGTCTCCTTCTCTGGAGATATTCCAAACCCACCTGGATGCATTTCTGTGCAACCTAATATAAGTGTACCTACACTAGCAGGGTGTTGGACCTGTGGAAATCATTTAGTCCCTTCCATCCTCTATCATTCTGTGATTAGATTTAATTGTCTTAAAAGCCTCTTCCAAACCAAATGATTCTATGGTTCTGTTTGAAGAAGCTTCCACAACTGCCCTTCTTCCCGCTTGCCTCTTCCCACTCTCTGCTGAGTGGCCATGAAAATGACCAAGGTGTTGGAGCACCTCTGCTATGAGGACCATCTGAGGCAGCTGCAGATGTTCAGCCTGGAGAAGAGAAGAATCTGGGGCGACCTTAGAGCTGCCTTCCAGTACCTGAAGGACCTCTACAAGAAGGCTGCAGAGGGACTGTTTAAAAAGGTCTGCAGTGATAGGATAAGGGGCAACGGTTTGAAATTAGAACTTGGATGATAGGAACAAGTTCTGCACCAGGAGGGTGCTGGAACACTGCAACAGGTTGCCCAGGGAGGTAGTTGAGACCTCATCCCTGGAGATATTCAAGGGCAGGCTCGACAAGACTGTGAGCAGCCTGATCTAGTGGAACATGTCCCTGCTGACTATAGAGGGGTTGGACTGGGTGACCTTTGGAAGTCCATTCTGACCCAAACCATTCTAGGATGTCTCTAGATTTGTCCAGCTGAAAACATTCAGGTGTGAAGGGCAAAACATAACCTTTGTAAAGAAGCTCCATAAACCCCAATTTCCCTTGCTGAGCACACAGCATGCCCCCCTGCCAACCCACCCCTGAGAAGAGACATTAGGAAGAGGGGTGCCAGGTGATGCCAAACCAAAATTGCCCCATGCTGCCTAAAAGTGGGGGATGCACTGCTGCAGGTGTGAGACAACAGGAGACCTCCTAACAGAAGGTAAGCAACCAACATTTTGGTGTTTGGTTGTGGCGAGTGCTCAGTTTTGTGCCTTTTCAAGAAAAAAAAAAAATATAGAATCTGCTTGATTATTCTTTAGCTCAGCTCTAAGAGTAAAGTTCCTTGGAAATGAGAAGGTGACTGGTGAGCTATTAGATATTGCCTTTCCATAATTCTGCCTGTGTTTATCTCTGACACCTGCAGTTTCTCTCCTCTCTGTTCTCTTCCTGAAAGCATCATAGTGGCTTTTGTGCTTTTATTACATGCTGTATCTGTTGCCACTTCTGTTCACATCTCCCAGACAAATGAATTTCAACATAGAATCATAGAATGGTAAGGTTGGAAGGGACCTCAAAGATCATCTAGTTCTAAGCACCTGCAGGGACACCTCCCACTAGCACAGGTCACTCAAGGCCTCCTCCAACCTGACCTTGAACACNCCTCTGGACCCGCTAAAACACTTCAATGTCCTTCCTGTGCTGGGGGCTCCAGAACTGTAAAAACCACCAACACACAACCAACCCAAGAGAGGTATCCTCAGGGTAGCTGTTACCTACCTCTGCTCTTTGCTTGTGGCTTGGTGTGGAGCTGGTCCCCAGCATGGTTTGTGCCATGGATGCCTGGGTGGGTTTGTTCTCCTGAGAGGTCCTCTGACTGGCAAGATCTCTCATTGGGAAATTGGGAGTATTGTGTTCAGATCTTGGCTTCCCTGTTCAAGAGAGACAAGAAACTACTACTGGAGGCAGTCCAGGGAAGGCTGCAAAGATGCTGAGGGCCTGGACCACCTCTGTGAGGAGGAAAAGCTGAGAAATCTGGAGCTGCTTAGCCTGAAGAAAAGTAGCCTGAGAAGAGATCTGATCAATAAGGGTGCTAAACAGTGGGGTGCAAAAGGATGGGGCCAAACTCTTGTCAGTAGCCCAAGTGGGGAAAGGGACATAGAGTTGATATCCAGCTGCTGATGTCTCAAGAGGTGGACATGAGTGCCATACTTGGGGCAAGGCACAAGAAGCAAGGAAGACCAAATCCTCTGGTATATTTTTTTTCCCTTTTGTGCCTCAGAATTAATTTGTGTGATGAGTACAGTCCATTACTATCTGGCTGCCTGCCTTCCTCTTTGCCCTCATCCATTGCCAGGCCATGGATGAGGAGCAAGAAGTGTGCAACAATTGGGTCACCACCATGGGCAAAGCCATCTTCAGTGGTCAGGGTATGCTGCTCCCATTTGCTGCAGCTCCTCTGGTTCTAGTGGAAGAATAACTCCCCTAAAATAATGGCATTAAGGATTTCCCCAGCACAAATGTCAGTGCAAACCATTAGCAAGTGAACACCAAACTTGCCTCTTCCTCAAGGTCAACATCTGCATGGCAGCTGGCAGAGAGCTGACCCACAGTGTGAAGCCTTTTCCATTCCACAAGTGCCCAGAGCAGCACCAGCACAAAACTGGTGAGCACTTCTCTCTGCAAAGAGAGATCCTTGAGGTCACTTCCAACCTTACTATTCTAGGATTCTATGATTCTTCTGCTGCAGCAGGAAAGCTCCCAGAATATCAGCAAGGGCTGATGGCTTGAAATGTCTTTCATCTTTTTTTTCCCCCCTGTCCTTTCTCTACCAGGCTCCATGATCACTTCCAACCTTACTATTAATGTTCCCTTCCAGGGTTAATGCTCCCTTCCAGCATCCAGAGCATCATCTCTCTCCAACTGGTTGCACAACACTGCCCTGACTGCAAAGAAGAACAGAGCTGCTGCGTGTAGCAGTGTGGTCCTGAAATATTTAGAGCTTCATGTGCTAAATCCAGAGACACAGAGCAATGGGAGATGTTAATGACATGGATGATGCCTTCTGAATGGCATCATCTGGGCAGAAAGTCATGGTGGGAAGGTTTTTTTCCTCCTCCATGCTGGCCACTGTGTCCAAAGGTAAGTAGCTTCTTACAGAGAGGACCCTGAGCCTTATGGAGAGTGTTCCTGGTCCCCAAGATGCCAGCAGGAGCTTTGCCATCAAGACTGGGATGTCACACTGGGCTTTTGACATGGTTACAACCCGATGTGCCTTTCTAATGGGGTCCTGCAGTGCTGAGCATGGCACAGGTGTTAGCAGGGCTGGAGGTGCCAGCAATGCTCGTGCAGGCAGCAATGGGAAAACCAAAAAGGCATTTGGGGGTCTTCTCAATGCTGATCAATATCTAAAGGGTGTGGGGCAAGAGGACGCGGCCAAAAGGGCAGTGAACACAAACTGGTAAGAAATCAGGTTCCACCTATACAGGAGGAAGAACTTCTCTGCTGTGAGGGTGCTGGAGCCCTGTAACAGGCTGTGCAGAGAGGTTGTGGAGTCTCCTTCTGTGGAGAGATTCCAAACTCACCTGAACATTGTGATCCTGGGCAACTTTCTGTAAGTGCACCTGGGTTAGTGGGTCTATCACAGTATCACCAAGGTTGGAAGATACCTTAAAGATCATCAAGTCCAACCCATGACCACAGACCTCAAGACTAGACCATGGCACCAAGTGCCACGTCCAAACCTGCCTTGAACACCTCCAGGGACGGTGACTCCACCACCTCCCTGGGCAGCCCATTCCAGTGGGGAATGACTCTCTCAGTGAAGAACTTTCTCCTCACCTC
>WBNM01017415.1:0-10208 GCA_013399055.1 Ramphastos sulfuratus | reverse complement strand
CCCTCCAGCCAGTTCCTAACCCAGCACAGAGTGTTGCCATCCAAGCCATGAGCTGACAGCTTAGCCAGCAGTTTGCTGTGGGGGACAGTGTCAAAGGCCCTGCTGAAGTCCAGGTAGACCACACCCACAGGCCTCCCCACATCCACCAGGCGGGTCACCTGCTCATAGAAGGAGATCCCTTCTAAATGATCCTCAGAGATCCTTTCCATCCCCCCACCCTTCTGTGATTCTGTGACAGTGCCATCAGAGCAGTATTTGGTGGAGAAACCGCATGGGTAGTGGCTTCCCTCACTTAGCTGCTCAGTGACTAAAGAGAGAGTTTCAGTTTCAGGGCCATTAATCTGCCACCTTTCATCAACTCCAAAATGAAGTCCCTCCCCCACCAAAAAAACCAAAAACACAACCAAAACAAACAAGCAAGCAAACAAACACCCAAACCAGAAACCCAAACATAAGTGAAGAGAGGGTGGTGGCATGGTGAGGTCCTTTTCCCCTTCTGAAATCTGTAAGCATGTGTGTTTAGTACTCATGAAAATGTCAAACCCACAGCAGAGAGGACTGCTACTTCATCTGTCAAAGCTGCAGCTGGGTTTAGCAGCTCAGCATGACATTCTAACAGAGCAATATGGAAAAGAGAGGAGAAAAAAATACCCAAAAAAACCCTACACAACAACAAAAAAAAAAACCCAAAGCCAAACCCACAGCAAACCTCCAGGAGTGGACAGCCCAGCATGAAAAGGAGAAGATGAAGGCACATCTGCCATAATCAGAGGTCATTAGGAATAAAAGTGACACATAAAAGAGAGAGTAAAAGGCAGAGTTAGCTTGGAGCAAGGGCTGTATTGTCTTAAAGGCTATTTCTGTCACTGCCTTATGCTACAAGTGACCTTCTGCTACAGGACAGGGAGCTGTGCACACATTCTCTCACCTGTCTCCAGCTTGTGGCTCCTCTTCTCTGTGTCAGAATCATAGAATGGTAAGGTTGGAAGGGACCTCAAGGATCAGCTGTCTCANTTGAGCTTTTCATCACCCCAGACCCTCAGGTCCTTTTCCTCAGGGCTGCTCTCAGCCATTCACCACCCACCCTGTATTTATGCTTGGGATTGTGCCTGCCCAGGTGCAGGACCTTACACTTGGCCTTGTTGAATGTCTTCCTTGTCTTCCTTTAGCCTTTAACCAAAGTAAGGATTGCTGTGGTTTCTACCTATGGATCTCCAAGAGCCCCCAGAGCCTTGTTTTGCTTAATCTTCAGGCACAGGAGAATGGATCTGACCCAAGGGTTGATGGTGGTGGCTGTAATGACAATTAGGGAATGGAACTTCTGTCTTATGAAGAAAGGCTGAAGGACTTGAGGCTTTTTTTAGCCTGGAGAAGGCTGAAGGGGGAAATCTTATCAATACTCATAGATACCTAAAGAGTGAATGTCAGGAGGACGGGGCCAAGCTTTGGGCAGTGGTGCCCAGCAACAGGACAAGAAG
Organism: Ramphastos sulfuratus; assembly: GCA_013399055.1. Lineage (NCBI taxonomy): Eukaryota > Metazoa > Chordata > Aves > Piciformes > Ramphastidae > Ramphastos > Ramphastos sulfuratus. The sequence continues at coordinate 8,730 of WBNM01017415.1, read as the reverse complement.
TAATGGGCACAAACTGGAACCCAGAGATTCCATCTAAACATGAGGAGGAATTTCTGTACTTTGAGAGTGGTGGAGCACTGGCCCAGGCTGCCCAGAGAGGTTGTGGAGCCTCCTTCTCTGGAGAGGTCCCAAACCTGCCTGATCAGTGCTTGGCAGCCTGCTGTGGGTGACTCTGCTTTAGCAGGGGTTTGGACTAAATGATCCCTAGAGGCTCCTTCCAACCCCTGCTATTCTGTGGATCCTGTAATCCTCCATCAAACTTTCAAGTGCAGGCATTCAGCTTCCAATAGCCCCACATCTCTCTCCCTGCTCTCTTCTGGGTCCACCAGAAGCCTATCAGGCCCATATGCAACAACCTTCTCAGTTGGCTGTACCCATGGGACCTCCACATCTCTCCATGACCTTACCACTTCTCCCAGTCGGCCTTTTCTTGGCATTTCCAGGCACTCTGGGGAGCAGAAGCTTGTATTTTTAGCACTGTGTGTTGTGAAGAGCCAAGCAAATTCCCCGTGACATATTATCAATAGTCAGTGCTATTAAAAATTTCCCCAAACTCCAGAGTGCAAAAAGCAATGGATGTTGAGTCACTTCAGTCCACACTCCTCTGGTCTTTTAAGAGATGATTACATGGAGAGGCACAGAGTGGCCAGTGATGGGTCACTGTCTATGCTTCATGGAAGGTTTTGCCCTGGTAGCGAGTAAAGAGCTGGGCTGGGCTGGCTGGAGGAGCACCAAACCTTCTTGTCAGCAGGAGGTTGGCAAGACTTGCTTTGTGTAGAGTATTGGGCTCAAATCTGGGATCCCCAGTTCAAGAGAGACAGGGAACTACTGGAGAGAGACCAGCAGATGCTGGAAGGTGCTGAGGTGTCTGGAGCATCTCTGTCAGGAGGAAAGGCTGAGAGACCTGGGGCAGCTTAGCCTCAAGAAGAGCAGCCGGAGAGGCAGATCTGATCATGCTCAGCAAGAGCTAAAGGATCCTTGAGGTCTCCTTCCAACCTTACCATTCTATGATTTGGGACAAGAGGATGGGGTCAGACTCTTTTCAGTGGTGCCCAGTGAGAGGACAAGGGGCAACAAGCACAAACTGGAATCCAGGAGATTCCATCCAACCAGGAGGAAGAACTTTGTTGTGTGGGTTCTGGAGCCCTGGAGGAGGCTACTCAGAGAGGCTGTGGAGTATCCTTCTCTGGAGAGATTCCAAACCCACCTGGACATCATGATCCTGAGCATCCTGCTGTGGGTGCCCCTGCTTTAGCAGGGGGGGTTGGACTGGATGATCTCCACAGGTCTCTTTCCAGTGATAAAGCCAAGACCCTTTGCTGCAGAGGGATGGAGGAACTCTTTGCTATAAATTTGCTGCAGATACAAGCAGCTACCCTCAGGAACACTCCCACCAGGCTGCTGCAGAAGGGAAGGGCACAGCCAGACGCAAGAGCTGGGTCTGCCCTGCCATTGCCACCACTCTTGGTCCAGCATGCAGGGATCTGGCTTGGCCATGTAAGGGTGAAGGGCTGTGTGCTGCTGGCTCAGGGCTATCGTTTAGGAAGAATTAAGAGGTGTAATCATATCTTCTGAGGCAGGGAATGCAGCCTGATTATGAGGAGGGGAGGGGGAGTCAGAAGCCAAGGCAAAGACAGAGCTGTTTAATGGACCCATTAGAGGGCATTAGCTGCTAATGACAGGACAGGGCTGGCATTTTAAAGAGAGGCATGGTGCAGGGGGAGCCTGAGCTATATAGGCTTGGGGTGTGCATGTGCCTCTCCATCTGTCATGCTGTCTCTGGCCAGCTGTAGTGCTTCTCCAGTCTCCCAAGGATTGACTCCTGCATGGTTTCTCAAGCCTGCTGGGTGCTGGAGGCAGCTCAAAAGGGTGGGAGGCTGGAGGGTGGCCAAGTGACCATCGCCAGGCTGCACCTCTGGCTTGCGGAGCCATCTGGGAGCAGCCGGATAGGATAGGCTTGGTTGGGAAGGGACTTTAAAGATCATCTAGATCCAAGCCCACTGCCATGGGCAAAGGCACTTCACATTAGACCAGGTTGCTCAAAGCCTCATCCAGCCTGGGCTTGAACACTTCCAGGAATGAAGCATCCACAAGTTCTCCAGACAGCCCATTCCAGTGTCTCACCACCCTCATTGTAAAGAAATTCTTCCTAATGGCCAATCTAAATCTTCCCTGCTCTATCTTCACCCACTCCCCCTTGTCCCTCCCCAGCCCCCTTTAGCTACCGAAAGAACGCAATAAGGTCTCCCCAGAGTCTTCTCTTCTCAAGGCTGAACAGATCCAACTCCCTCTGCCTGTCAGGACCCATCCTGTGGCAACCTCAAGACTTCCCTACCACAAGCTATCACTTCCTTCTCCTTGAGTGACCCTATGGATGATTTNCTGCCAGTTTAAACCCATTGCCTGGGAATGTCAGCTGAACTTCTTTCTGCTTCCCAAGCTAATTCATCACTTCTGACACTCAGGATCCATCATCACTCACCAGGGCTGGGATGAGAGGAAGGCACAGGGCTGGCAGCACTAGTGTTGGGCTGCCCTTCCATCCAGTGCACTCAAAAAGCATCAGCTCCTCTAGTCAGTGGAGGCAGACACTTAAAAACAAAGAAATAAACACGAGCCAAACCACAGCTCTACAAATAGGACCCGCCTGGGAGGGAGAATGATATTTAAAGACTCCAGAGCAATGGAGACATGAGAAAATTGGATACAGATGGGGTGGGGAGGGTGGCAAAAGCAGCCCAGACAATGTTTCTGGTGGATCTAGAGTTCCTGTGTATTTTAGTCTTGATTCCTGACAAGAGGAAATTCCCTTCTCTGCGTGTGCTCCCCAGCAGCTCTGCATGTGGGCACAGGCCAGGGCTGATCAAAGACCAGCCAAGCACACCACACAGTTTGATGCTGCCTGAAAGAGAGACTGACTTGGCCCTGGGGCATGGATAGGCAACTCCAGCCGACTCTGCTCACTGAGGAATGGAAGGAATGGGGTGGACAAAGAGCTGGGGGGTGAACAGAAGCTTCCCCTTTGCACCCTGGGGAATCTCCTGGCAACCACAGAGGGACCTCGCACAAGCTGGATGATTGATAGAACTTCAAGGATGTGGTTTTTCCCTTCCTTTCTCCCTTCTTGTTCTTCATCGTCCTCCCTTCCACATCTCCCCCTCTCCCTTTCCCCACTGGGTCTTTTCAGTTTGTAATTACAGCTGAAGTGGACGATCTGTCTTTATTTTTAGGCTGGATGCACTGCCAAGGGCCACCAGGCTGCTTGAATGAAGCAGCAGGGATGGATGCATGAGGAGGGGATATGCTGCAGGGGACCCATCCCCCTCTACAGGGCAGATCTACCCCTTTGGCATGGATGAGTGTAGATGCAAGAGTGAATGCCCACACAGATGCTTTCTGAGCATCCCTTCACCTATAGCCTGCAGCTTTTGGAGTATGGGCTGTGCTGGGGTGGCACCTNCAGCCCCCCTGCCAGGGCAGGACAAACCTACACCCAGGTTTGGCAGGACAGAAAGTTTTGGGATATTTAATGGTAAAACCATAGCAGAGAAAACCCAGCCCTGGCTGCTAGCTGACAATGGAGCATGATCTGTGTTGTTTCATTATCCCTGGAGGCATTTCAAAGACATGAAGATGTGGTGCTGAGGGACATGGTTTGGTGGTGGACCTGGCAATGCTGGGTTAGCAGTCAGATTTGATCTTAAAAATCTCTTCCAACCAAGCTGACTATTATTGAAAGAGTGGTCAAGCTCTGCTACAGGCTGCCCAGGGAGGTGGTGGAGTCACCATGCCTGAAGATGTTCAGAAAATGGGTAAGCACAGCACTTCAGTGCTCCTTGGCTTTAAGGAGACCTTAGAGTAGCCTTCCAGTATCTGAAGGGGGCCTACAGGAAGGCTGGGGAGGGACTATTGACAAGGTCTTGCAATGACAGGACAAGGGGCAATGGGTTTGAACTGGCAGAGGGGAGATTGAAACTGGAAGTTAGGAGGAAGTTGTTTGCAGTGAGGGTGGTGAGACACTGGCACAGGTTGCCCAGGGAGGTTGTGGAGCACAGAATCACCCAATGTGATCAAAGATCACATTGGGTGATTCTGTGCTCCACAACCTCCCTGGAGGTGTTCAAGGCCAGGTTGGAGGAGGCCTTGAGTGACCTGTACTAGTGGGAGGTGTCCCTGCCTGTGTCAGGGGGTTGGAACTAGATGACCTTTGAGGTCCTTTCCAACCTTACCATTCCATGATTCTATGGTTAAGTGGGCATGGTGGTGCTGGGCTGATGGTTGGACTTGGTGATCTTAGAGGTCTTTTCCAACCTCAACAGTTCTGTGACCATTCTATGATCTTCCATGAATGCTGGCCCTCATCATCCTACCATGGGATGCTGCTGAGACAGGGCAGCAGTACAGGACCCCCAACACAGTCCTTACCCTGGGAATCCTGTAGTCTTTGCTCCTTCTCCTCAGGTCAGTCAGCTTCTGCCTCTCAGTCTCTCCAGCACATTTCTCCTCCCCTGCTCCTTGCTCCACTCTTTGCCCTCCTCTGAGCAGTTTTGCTAACAAACTCTTGCACCTCAGCTGATGGAAGGTGCTGCTGGACACAGGCTGTGGGTGGGGAGGAAGAGTTCTGGGGATGGGGACAGCAGTTCAGCAGCACCACCAGCAGCTGCTTATTCTGCAGGTGGCTAGACAAGACTGCCTGTGATACCCTGCATGTGTGCCAGTGAAGATAAATCCTTGATTCATAGGAGGCAGTGAGAACAAGGAAAAGCAGAAAAAGGAGGAAGAAAGCAAGTAGAGTGACTTATGATTTCAGGGAAGAAATTCAAAGTCTCTCTCTTCCTCTCCTGGGCTGCTGGAAGAGTTTTATCTTCTTCCAGCTCTGCAAGAAATCCCAACCCCAAAGCTCCTGTTGTTTCAAGCAGCAGAGGTTTGCAGAAGCAAGGAAAGGAGCAGCCTGCTCCTCCAGCTCTCTTTTCTGCAACTGGCTGGCAACTGAGACATGCAAGGCTTACTTAACATCTCACTGAACCCACCCTTAGCTGACCAAACTAATTAGTCAGGTTCTTAATCTGGCTTTGGCAAAGTTGCCCCAAGGTTGGAGTTAAATCCCTGCTCCAACGTACCTGAGATATTCAGCAGACCCCTGGGTGGGACACCAGAGATCATAGAATGGTTTAGGTTGGAAGGGACCTCAAGGATCATCTAGTTCCAACCCCCTGCCATAGGCAGGGACACCTCCCACTAGTACAGGTCACTCAAGGCCTCATCCAACCTGGCCTTGAACACCTCCAGGGAGAGAGCAGCCACAACCTCCCTGGGCAACCTGTTCCAGTGCCTCACCACCCTCACTGAGATAGTGGCCACAAGTGAAGAGAAGAGTGATAGGGGAGAAAGAGAGAGCAAACAGTACCTCCAAGAAGTATTTGTTGCTTTGTTAAAAAGAGGAAAGATAAATGAAAGCCAAACCAAAGAGGTAAGCAGTGGAAGAGGGTCAAAGGCAGTCACAAGGACTGCAATGCCATGGTGCAGGTCAACCTGCTCCTCCATAATCAGAGGCTGGTTTTGTGCTGCAAGGGATCTTTGGGCATGGACTAGTCCAACTCCCTGGCAGCCAGCAGGGACATCTGCAACTTGAGAAGGTTGCTCACAACTCCAAATAACCTGACCTGGCATGGTTTCAAGGATGGGACTTCTCCCAGGCAACCTGGGCCAAGGTCTCACCACCCTCAGTGTCAATCATTTCTTCCTTCTTTTCAGTCTCAATCTCCCTCTTTCATTTCAAACCATCACCCCTTGTCCTGTCACAGCAGGCCTTGCTCAAAAGTCTGCTCCCATATTTCTTATCACCCCTTTTAGGTACTGATAGTAGGTCTCCCTGGAGCTTTCTCTTCTCCAGGTTGAACAACCCCAACACTCTCAACCTGGCCTCACAGCAGAGGGATTCCAGCCCTCACATCATTGCTGTGACCTCCTCTAGACTGCTCCCAGAGGTCTGTGTCTCTGTTGAGGACTCCAGAGCTGGTCCCAGCACTACAGGTGGAGTCTCAGCAGAGCAGAGGGGCAGGATCACCTCCCTCCTCCTGCTGCCCACACTGCTGGGGATCAGCCCAAGACACAACTGGCTCTGAGTGCCAGCCCATGCCCAGCTTTACAACCACCACCACCACCCAAGTCCTCCTTCATGGGGCTGCTCTCCTTTGCATCATTTCCCCAGACAGTCTTTTCCCAACTGCACCACAGAGATACACAACTAAAGCTGGTGGGAGCAGAGCAGAGCATCAGGCAGGTCCAGCCAAGCCAAAGAACCATGCTGGTCAGTTTGGTGTGGCCAATACCTGCCTAGCCTCTGTGGAGGCCAACACATCCCTGCAGCACAGCACACTACATGAGGTTGCAACTCAACAGACACACTCTCTAGGTCTTGCCCTACTTGGAGATCAGAAGAACAACCTAAAGTGTTTTTCTCCTGCTCCAAGGGCCAGGCTATGAGCTGAACATACCACCTTTCAGACCCTCAAGTGACCTCATGTCTTGTTTTTCCTCCTTCCTTCCTTCCCTCTTCCATTGACATGAAGCCTCAAAACACAAACCAAGGAGGAAAGAGATCTACCTAGTGCAGGGCAGGTGCAGAGCCAGAGCAAAAAAAGCTGTGAAGACCCAGATGGGTTATTTCACACAGCAAACACTGGTTAGTAAAAGATGCTGCTGCCTGCAGGGAGGCAGTTTCTGGGTGATTGAATATAGAACTGTTTGGAACAAATGCAATGAAGCCTGGTGTGCCTTTTGCTTTTAAATGTGCTGCTTTCTCTAAGATGGGTTGGTGTGTGTGTGTGAGAGAGAGAGAGAGAATTGACTGGGGCCAGGAGTTCACCAGGAAGGTTTCCAAAGTGAGATGCTGGGCACAGTCAAGGAGTTGTGGTGACCTCAAGCCCTGACCTGTCTCATCTGAAGGTAGACATTTCAACACAGCCTCCTTCCAGCACCTGAGGATGGTCTACAAGAAAGCTAGGAAGGAACTTTTTACAAGGGCTTGTAGTGATAGAATGAGGGGCAATGGCTTTGAGCTGGCAAAGGGCAGATTTAGACTGGAGATGAAGAAGAAGTTCTTTGGAGTGAGGGTGGTGAGACACTGGAACAGAGCATTGGAGAACCTCCCCAATGGGGACAGGCTGTTCAGCACAGAGGAAGGAAAACTCCAGAAAAACCTTATAGAAGCTTTCCACTACTTGTAAAAAAAATCCCTTCCTGGCTTTCTTTCAAGGACTTGTAGTGATAGAATGAGAGGGAATGGATTGAAGCTTGAGGAGGGCAGACTTAGACTGGAGATTAGGCAGAAATTGTTTGGAGTGAGGGTGGTGAGGCACTGGAACAGATTGCCCTTGAAGTTGTGGACATCTCCTCCATCAAAGTGTCCAAGGACAGGTTGGACACTGTCTTGAACAACCTGCTCTAGTGGAAGATGTCCCAGCCCATGGCAGGACAGTTGCAACTGGATGATCTTTAAGGTCCTTTCCAACCCAAACTTCCCTACAGTTCTTTGAAAAACTCACAGATCCATTAAATTGTTTGGGTTAGAAGGGGCCTTTTAAGGTCACCTAGTCCAACTACTTTGTGGTAAGAAGGGACATCCCCAACTAGGAGGGCTGGGTTTGTGATCCAACATGAAATGCAGCTACAAAACCTGGTGGCAGAGCCTCAGGGATTGCTGCAAAAGTGCCTGTGGAGGGTAGGGGCAGAACACCTCAGGGAGTGCTGCAGAAATGCCTGTTGGAGGGCAGGGACAGAACACCTCAGGGAGCGCTGCAGAAATGCCTGTTGGAGGGTAGGGGTTGAGCAGTCCCCATCTGAGAGGTCAGCTTGGCTTTGCCAGCTTTGATTTGCCATGCTTCTACACTGAGGCATCAGAAATGCCACCAGGTTGTCAGGCAGAGGATCCTGAATGGATTGTCCATTTACTTTCATTTGTTAGAGCCTTCAGGACAGATTTAATTGCTGGGCTATGGACTGACCATTTCCAGTTATGACTACAAGTGCCTCAAAGTGCCGAAGCGCCTCTGTTAATTAAAAGCCGCGATACCTGCTCCGACTTCGAGTGCAGCAGCAGCAGCAGCCAGAGTGGGTTATTAAGGAGAAGGAATATCAATCTAATCCACTGCAATCTGATCTGTGTAATTATTAGCCCTAGCTAACTTCTGGTATTGATTTTATTACTAATATCACTGCCTGCAATGAGGAATCAAGCACGGCGCAGCGTTTCGCGTCGTTCATCACGCTGCTCGTTTGTTTGGCTGGGGATCAGCAGGATGCTTTCTCCTCACTTCTCAAAAAAACCAAAAACCCCAAACCACCTCACATGCATTTTTTTTTTAGCCTTCTCTTCCTTCATCTTTACCTCCTTTCTCTCTGGATTTTTTTTGTTCCACCCCTCTGTTGGGTTGCCCCTTGCTCTCTTGTAAAACAACTTCAGACAAGATCAAAGCCAACGCATAAATTTTCCTTGCTCTGAATTCAGCCAAAGATGCTTCCAGCAGTTATGAGTCAGCAAGGCAAGACAGAGCTGCTGGTCACCAAGAGAAATTGCCAGGGATTTGGAGAGGATGAATCACCCTCAAAGATGGCTGAGAAGGGAAACAGAGAGAGACTTTTGTCCTTCCTCTTTGTCATTCAGCTCAGTTTTGTCCCAGGCTTCAGTAAGGAGCACAACATGGACATTTCAACAAGGCCAAGTGCAAG
>WBNM01017414.1:0-21389 GCA_013399055.1 Ramphastos sulfuratus | reverse complement strand
CCCATGGAGGTTGTGGCTGCCTCGTCCTTGAGGGTGTTCTAGGCTAGGTTGGATGAGGCCTTGAGCAACCCAGTGCAGTTGAGAGGCAATCTCTGCCCATGCTGGGGTAGTTGAAGTAGATGATCTCTGAGGTCTATTCCAACCTAAGCCATTCTATGATATGATTCTATGGCAAGTGTTTAGGAAGATTCTCTTCAGGCTATCCCTACAAAGCCTTATCTCATCTGAAGTGCTTCTCAGGGGCCTATCTTGTATAAATAAGAAAAATAGAACAGTAAAGTTTGCTATATTGGAATTTGCATGCTAACAGGAAAATGTGTAGATGTGTGTAAGCTGGAGGCAGTGTTATGCTACAAACTCAGAGGGGTTTGAAACAGTGAGTGCTGTTTACTTAAGCTCAGAATGGTTATTTTTCTAGTTTTATTTTAGATCACTTTAAACCATCTTTTTCAAAGTGCTTTGATATCCTTTCAGCAACACTGAAGAGAAAGAGAAGCAGTACACTGGCCAGACCACTCGGTTGCTTGCTTTACTGGATGCCCTGGCTTCACACAAGGCTTGTAAATTGGCTATTTTGCATCTTATCAGTGGAACAACTAAAGGGGATGAAAAGTATTCAGAGATTTTCCAGGAGCTCTTGGCTTTGATGCGATCAGCTGGGGACAATGTCACTCATCAGCAGTGTGCCGAATATATCACTTCCCTCCTTCAATCCCTCTGTGATCAGGTATTTTCTGTGCTTAATGAATAATGTGTGTTGATAGTTGGTGAGGCTCTGGAGTAGCCTGCCCAGGGAGGTTGTAGCTGCTTCCTCCCCGTGGGTGTTCAAGGCCAGGTTGGATGAGGCCTTGAGCAGCCAAGTGTAGTTGAGAGGTGTCCTTGCCCACCACAAGAAGGTTGTAGCAGATCTCTGAGGTCACTTCCAACCTAAACCATTCAATGATTCTGTGATAATTGTAGGAAACCAATTAATTGAGGTTGTTTCTTAAGTGCCTGCTTTTTTTAATCCCAAAGGAGATAAGAATAATATAAACATTGTTAAGACATAGCCAACCACAGACATTTTATATTTTTGCTTTGGCAGACTTGCTGCCTTGGTGCTCTGAAATGTAAATCTTCTCACTTTATGATACCTCCTTTGCATGATGTGCACTGTTCTGGTAGCTCATTAGAGACCAGGATCTCAGTAGCACAAAGATTGACTGTCCCCTCAGCTGACAGAGGGATGCCATTGCTCCCTGTGGGCCACTGACAAAACTTGATTTGTCACTGTTCACTGTTTACCTCATTGAATGAATTTGTTATCTCTGAGACCTCTTAAATATATTCCAAACACAAAGATCCCTGTGGTATTCTGCTACCAGAAACCTTCCCCATTGACAGAGAAAGCAAGGTGAGAAATGTTACTTGGAAGCTGATTCATAGGCTGGCTCTGGTAGTTTCTCACTGGTTGCACGCATAGATTTGCATCTCATTATTTGGTTTACTAGGTGCATTTCTTTATGCAAAAGACATTTGGGCATTTAGTCAGAGATTAATTGGCTATCTGCAATCAACAAGAGCTCTTTGCCCATGTTAATCCATTGTGAAAGTCAGTCTTGGTTTATGTCAAGGCTGGAGTGGGCAGTAGATCTTGAACTGCCTAGGTGCTGTCTGTAGCCTCTATTTTCAATGAACCACAGAGTCATAGAATATCTTGAGTTGAAAGGGACCCATCAGCATCATTGAGTCCAACTCCCTGTTCCTCACAGGATTCCCTAGAACTAAACCCTCTGACTAAGGCTGTTCCTTTAACTCTGACAGTCGTGGTGCCTTAACCATTTCTCTGGTCACTGTTCCAGCCACCCACCACCCTCTCAGTGAAGAATGCTCTTAATGCTCAGCCTGAACTTCCCTTGACACAGCCTTGTTCTGTTTCCTTGCATCCTACTGCTGGTGACCAGACCCTCTCCACAATGAAGTCACTGCTCAGTGTTCTTCTCTCCAGACTGAGCAAGCCAAGTGACCTCAGCTGCTCCTTGTATTTTGAGGACTGTTTTGAGATTAAGGGACAGTTTGGATCTCTGGGCAAGAAAACTATTTATGTCATCCAGTGACCAGCTCTTAGTTGTGGTTCTGCTGTTGCTCTTCACCTTTTGAAGCTTTTATGTTTTAAAAAATCAGTAATGGTAAATTGATTTGAGGGTGGTAAAGCCCTGGAACAGGCTGCCCACAGAGGTGGTGGAGTCTCTGGAGTCATTCTAAACCATACTGGATGCTGTCCTGTGCAATCTGCTATAGGGGGTCCTGCTCTGGCACGGGTTGGACTGCATGAGGCTGCATCTGGAATATTGTGTTCTGTCCATGGCCCCTCAGTTCAGGAAGGACCTCAAGGAACTGCTCAAGAGACTCCAGCACAGAGCACAAAGCTGCTGCAGGCAGTGGAATGTCTCCCTGCTGAGGACAGGCTGAGGGAGCTGGGGCTTGGAGCAGAGTAGCCTGAGGGCTGCCTTCATTCATGCTGGTAAAGATATGCAAGGCAGTGTTGGGAAGACAGAGCCAGGCTCTACTCAGGAGTGGCCAATGACAGGACAAGGGGCACTGGGTGCAAACTGGAGCAGAGGAGGTGCCATGGGAACAGGAGGGAAAACTTTTTCCCTGTGAGGGTGCCAGAGCCCTGGAGTAGGCTGCCCAGAGAGGTTGTGGAGTCTCCTTCTGTGAAGACATTCAGAACCCACCTGAATGTGTTCCTGTGTGACCTGCCCTGGGTGCTCCTGCTCTGGCATGGGGGTTGGACTGGATGATCTTGGGAGATCGCTTTCAACCCTTAACATTCTTTGATTTTGTAACCTTTAATAGAACCAGATGGAAAAGGATACTCTGGATGAGTGCTCCACTGTCCAGCAATAACTGGAATGAGATGCTGAAGGGGTGGTGAAGGGGCCCAGTGCTGGTGCCTTACTGTCTGGTTTATGCTTACAGCTGCTGTACAGAATGATTTTTCTTTTTTACTGTCTATGTTCTGATGTTTTTTTTCAATAGGATATTGCACTCGTCTTATCAAGCTCCTCAGAAGGTTCTGTATCTGAATTGGAGCAGCTTTCAAACTCCTTACCAGGCAAAGAGCTGATGCCTTTAATTTGTGACTGTCTGATGGAAACCTTAACTAATTCTGAGAGCAGTTACAGCTGTCTGCTGACGTGCATCCGAACCATGATGTTCCTCACAGAGCATGACTATGGCTTCTATCACTTAAAGAGGTATGCTGGTTGAAGATGGCACTTACAGCTTCAAATAGTGAATGAGCTTCTGCACTGTGAAATCTCTTCCTACTCATCTACTAGGAAATGTGGAAGATAAGGCACCAGAACTTCCATTTCTCTTTGGGGCATCAAGGCTTTACTTAGTTTTCTGGTCTTCCTTCACTTGAGTTTTTACCTCTGAATAACACCTGCAGGATGCACACAGCAGCACTTTCAGGAAACAAACAAAACATGGAAAAAAGGTTTATGTGCTCCCCACTCCCATGCTGGGGAGTTAGTGAGAGGTAGTGGCCATGTCCTTCCTTTTTTGAGCCACTCTGTAGTTAGCTCTCATCTGGGGCACTGGAAAACCATCTACAATTCTGTCTGTTTTGAGAGGATTCAGTTTACACTTCCCCGGAGAGTTCTGACCTCCAGGCAATTAAGTCTTCTATCTTTTTCCCACCAAAAATGAAAATGCCATTTCTTGCAGGTTGCAAGGTTTTAGAGGTACTGCTGTAGTGCAGCAGTGTGCAGTCTGAAATACCTGCAGGCAGCACTGTTGAGAACAAACAGAGCAAACCAGGAAGCTCCAGCTTGGAATGCAAAACTCAATAACTGTAAAATGCGCCAGGTTTAGTTGGCATATAGATTGTTTTAACAGAGTGGAATGGTCACAGTGCACGCCCTCATCAAGTGTTTTCTCTCTTTTGCTTATGGAAACAGCTCTCTAAGGAAACACAGCAGTGCTCTGTACACTGTGCTGAAGCGAGTCATAACCAGTTTTAGCAAAGACACAGGTGAATTGGCCTCATCTTTCCTGGACTTCATGCGGCAGATTCTGAACTCTGATACGATGGTAAGTGAGCATGCATCAGACTGGACAGACTGAGTGCATTCCTCTGACACCTGCACTGACAGACACACTCATAGAAGGGCAGAATCCTGGGGGTTGGAAGGGAGCTCTAATAATTAATCATCAACTTCAACCTCCCTGCCAAAGCAGGATCACCTAGGCCAGGTCACATAGGAACATATCAAGGTGGGTTTTGAAAGTGTCCAGAGAAGGAGACTCCACAGCCTCTCTGGGCAGCCTGCTCCAGGGCTCCAACACCCCTACCATAAAGAAGTTTCTCATGTTGAGGTGGAGCCTTCTGTGTTCTAGCTTGTACCTGCTGTTCCTTGTCGTATCACTGGGCACCACCAAGAAGAGACCAAGAGACAGAATCACACAGAATAACAGAAATAATTCAGGTTGGAAAAGCCCTTCAGGATCTCCCAAGTCCAACCATTAATCCTACTCTGCAAGGTTCATCCTAAACCATATCCCTAAGCACCAAATCCAAACAACATTTAAACACCTGCAGGGTCAGTGGTTTCACCACCTCCCTAGGCAGCCCATTCCAGTGCCTGGCTACTCTTGCTGGAAAAAAGATTTTTCCTAACATCCAGTCTAAACCTATCCAGTGGCAGCTTGAAGCCATTCCCTCCTGTTTACCTGTGAGAAGATACCAGCACTAACCTCTCCACAACCTCCTTTCAGGTAGTTGTAAACAGTGATGAGGTCTCCCTTCACCCTTCTCTTCCTCAGACTAACCAGCCCCAGCTCTCTCAGTCACTCCTCATAAGACCATCACCTTCATCCTGACACCCACCCCTCAGATAGACGTTGATAAGATCCCCTCTCAGCCTTCTCTTCTCCAGACTGAATAGCCCCAGGGCTCTCAGTCCTTAAAGCAGAGATGTTTAAGTCCTCTAGTCATCTTCATAGCTCTCCACTGGACTCTCTCCAGTGGATCTCAGATTCAGGAACCATTATTTCAGACAGTGGTTGACTGTCGAGATTGCTGTGTAAGGCTTTATTATCAGAAGTGTTAGAGCCATCTTCAGTTTTGAATGAAATCTGGGAAAACTGGGCAGAGAAGGTATTTAGTAAATAAAATGATTTTTTTTCAGTAGATAGAGCAGGACGTTGGATCCAGGTTTTAGATCTTGGGCATCCTGTTAGAGAGTTGGTGTATTGATACATAGCATAGAAAGGAATCATCATAGAATGGCTTAGGTTGGAAGGGAGCTCACAGATCATTTCCAATCCCTGTGCCATGGGCAGGGACACCTCTCAACTAGACTTAGTTGCCCAGGAACTCATCCAGCCTCCCTCAGGGAGGAGGCAGCCACAACCTCGCTGGGCAGCCTATTCCAGAGTCTCACCACCCTCACACTGAAGAACCTCTTCCTAAGCTCCAGTCTAACCCTGCTCTGCCTCAGCTTCAAACCATTCCCCCTTGTCCTGTCTCTAGACACCCTTAGGAAAAGTCTCTCTGCAGCCTTCCTGGAGGATCCCTTCAGGTATTGGAAGGTAGCTCTGAGGTCACCCTGGAGTTTTCCTCTCCTCCAACCTGAACAATGTCAGCTCCCTCAGCCTATCCTCACAGCAGAGGTGCTCCAGGCCTTGGAGCCCTTTGTGACCCTTCTCTGGACTCACTCCAACAGCTGTGTCCTTCCTAAGTGTGTTGTTAAGTCTGCGATCCAAAGCTCAGCTTACATAGGCAGGGATTCCATCTTGGTAGCAGCATCAGATCTTGCCTGTCGAAGTGTAGTTGGTGAAATGATTTTACATAATATGTTTTGAACTGAAGAGCTCCTGTCTTGCTATGTTTGCTCCAATGTTTGTTTGGATTCTAAGGGGCTTGCAATCTTCCCGTGTACTCATTTCCCACCTCATAAATATTTCAGGCTTGTGGAGATGATGGAAGCCTTATGGAAGCAGATGGTTCTCATCCAGGCAGAACGCTGGGTCTGACTGCTGCAGAGTTAAAACATCTACTGCAGCACAAAGAAGAAACTCCAGAAAACCTGCTGCTTGATCTGGAGAAACATGTGATGGTAAAAGAATCTGAAGAAGTTGATGTTGTGCTCTTTTAGCTGAATGTGGTTCTAAGGCAATAGGGACTGTTGGCCCTAGGTGAGAGGAGTGCACGATTCTGGAGCATTCCTTGTGGAACTGCTAACAGCTGTTGCCAGCTTTCAGTACTGATGTCTGGTTTAATACTGATGTCCAAAGCTGCCTGTTCTAAAGCAGGATGGATTCTGACTATTGCTTGCATTGTCGTAATGCTAAGAAGTTTCAAGTAGGGTTGGGATCACAGAATCAGAGAATGTCAGGATCTGGAAGGGACCTCCAAAGCTCATCCAGTCCAACCCCCCTGCCAGAGCAGGATCACCTAGACCAGATCACACAGGAACACATCCAGACGGGTTTTGAGTATCTCCAGAGAGGGAGATTCCACAACCCCCCTGGGCAGCCTGTTCCAGTGTTCTGGCAGCCTCACAAGGATAAAATTCCTCCTTATGTTTCCATGGAACTTCTATGCCTCAGCTTCCACCCATTGCCCCTTGTCCTGGAAATCACCCAGCAGAGCCTGGCTCCAGCCTCTTGGCACTCACCCTTTGCATCTTTATGAGCATTGCTGAGGTCACCTCTCAGTCTCCTCCTCTGCAAGCTGAAGAGCCCCAGCTCCCTCAGGCTCTCCTGATAAGAGAGTCATTTCACTCCGTTGTCTTCGTGACTCTGTGCTGGATCTCCTTTTGCTGAGAACATTTGCACACCACAGCAGCAGGGGCAGTTAGCTGTATTACAGATGGCAACAGGCTGACAGTGTAAGGAGCAACAGGAATCCCTGCTTGGCAGTGACCAGGAGCAAATGAAATAGCCATGAGTCAGTGTTGGACCTGTTCTTGGATATTGTCTGGTTTTGGTTGGGATAGAGATAATGTTCCTCCTAGTAACTGCTGTGCTTTGGATTTGGGATGGGAATGGTACTGCTAACACACTGGTGTGTCAGTTGTTGCTGAACAGTGTTTTTACTAAGTCAGGATCTTTCCAGCTTCTCCAGTTGCCCTGCCTATGGAATGTGGGAGTGCCCAAAAAGCTGGGAGGTGACGCAGCGGTTAAACCTGGCAGATATTTTCATCAGAGACCTGAATGATGGGTACAGCTTCACCACATTTGTGGATGACAGGAAGCTGAGGGAGTGACTAATGGGATAAGCCCCAAAGCCTCAGCCCAAAGGAACCTCAGTAAACTTTAGGATTGATTTGGGAGAAATCTTGTGTGAAAAAGCCCAAGTTCTGCAGTGAGGGCATCACAGCCTTATGCTGAGCTGGAGAGGGTCAGGTGGTCCTGGTGGGTGCTAACCTAACGTGGGCCAGTGGTGTGTGGTCAGTGCAAAGGAGGCCAGACTCTGTTCTGAGCTGTCCTGGAAGGAGCATGGTCAGCAGATCAAGAGAGCTTACTGTGTACTTGCACAGGATGTTGGTGAACTCTGCTGTGCCATGCTGCCTTCACCTTTCATCAGCTTTGCCCTCTGGCCAGTTCTAGAGACATGGAGGGAAACCAAAGAGGGTTCTGCCAGGGGGACCAGGAAGCTAGAGTACATGTGCTATAGAGAGAGGAGGAGGAGGAGGAAGCCAGGCTTGTTTAGCCTGGAGCTAAAGAGCTGTGTCAGAGAGAATTAAGGCTCTTTGGGGGATAGTAACAAAGGTGGTGGAATCAAACTCCTCTGGGTAATTCCAGATGATAAAACAATGGCCCCGGATTATGGCTTCAGAGGTTCAAATTGACCTTAAAAGAGGAAAAAGAAAAAGTAGTACAGCATTGGAACAGATTGCTGAGAGAACTGTGGGCTCTCTGTCACTGAAGATGTTTTCAGACACATCTAGATAAAGTTATGACTGACCTCATCTGGCTTTGAATCCTACTTCAAGCAGGAAGATACTGGACTTGAAGACATGCAGAATCCAATGCAGCCCACTTTTCTGTCATTCTAATGACAGACTTTATCACATCTGTTCTTCATAGAATCATAGAATGGCTGAGGTTGGAAGGGAGCTCACAGACCATCTACTCCAGCCCCTCTGCCACGGACAGGGATGCCTCTCAACTACCCTTGGTTGCCCAAGGCCGCATTCAACCTGGCCTTGAACACCCTGAGGGAGGAGGCAGCCACAACCTCCCTGGGCAGGCAGCCTATTCCAGAGTCTCACCCGCCTTGTACTAAAGAATTTCTTACTAAGATCCAGTCTAAACCTATTCTCCCTCAGCTTCAAACCATTCCCCCTAGTCCTGTTGCTGGACACTCTTATGAAAAGTCTCTCCAGCTTTCCTGGAGATTCCCTTCAGGTACTGGAATGCAGCTCTAAGGTCCCCCTGGAGTCTTCTCCTCTCCAGGCTGAATGCCCCCGGCTCCCTCAGCCTATCCTCACAGCAGAGGTGCTCCAGCCCTTGGATCATGTTTGTGCCCTCCTCTGATGGAGCTGTGCAGTAGTTTGCTAGTTTAGAAAAGTCCACAAAAAGCTGCTCCACAGCCCGCTGGTCACAAATGCCTGCCCAGTGCTGTCCTCCCTCATGTCTCTTCCTTGCCCCACCTCCATCTGCAGTAAAGGATGAAGAGCCACCATTGTGCTGAGAAGAAGTAGCAGACACTTGGGATGTTGGAATGCTGTAGCAGAGAGCTTTGTCATTAGAACCTGGGGTGCTGCCTTCCTTGGGACCATGTGCTGGAGGTTATTGCATCCACTGGGAATGGAGGATTAGAACACATCCGTGGGGAGGCAGTTTGTTGTATAGCACATGGAGCTCTGCTGCTGTCTGTGTGCTTAGGTGTCTTAGTGGGACTTTGGTTTGTGTAAACCAGAGGAGAAAGTTCTGACTTGTGCTGTGTTGGCTTAGGATCGTTCTAAGGAAGATGATGGACTTGAGTCCTTGCTGGACAACATCGTTGGAGTGAGGCAGATGTTGGAATCTGCAGGGGATCCTTCTCCGCTGAGTGACCAAGATGTAGAGCCTGTTCTTGCTGCACCAGACTCTCTGCAGAATTTGTTTAACAACAGGTGAAGTGGTTGTGTGTGAGCAGACTGCTTGTGGTGTACTTGAGAAGATGAAATTATTTAAGCATATGACAAAAGTCATGGAATGGTCGAGTGGCTCAGGCTGGAATAGACCTCAGAGATCATCTGCTCCAACCCCCCTGCCATGGGCAGGGACACCTCTCAGTCAGACTCAGCTGCTCAAGGCCTCATCCAACCTGGCCTTGAACACCCCCAAGGAGGAGGCATCCACAACCTCCCTGGGCAGCCTATTCCAGAGTCACAGTATCACAGTATCACAGTATAGCAAGGTTGGAAGAGACCTCAAAGATCATCAAGTCCAACCCACTACCACAGACCTCAAGACTAGACCATGGCACCAAGTGCCACGTCCAAACCTGCCTTGAACACCTCCAGGGACGGTAACTCCACCACCTCCCTGGGCAGCCCATTCCAGTGGGGAATGACTCTCTCAGTGAAGAACTTTCTCCTCACCTCGAGCCTAAACCTCCCCTGGCACAGCTTGAGTCTCACCACCCTCAGACTGAAGAATGTCCTAAGCTACAGTCTAACCCTGCTCTCCCTCAGCTTCCAACCATTCCCCCTTGTCCTGTCTCTAGACACCCTTAAATGTCCCTCTGCAGCCTTCCTGTGGGATCCTTTCAGCTATTGGAGGCAACTCTAAGGTCCTGCTGGAGTCTTCTCCAGACTGAACAACCCCAGCTCCCCCAGCCTGTCTTCCTAGCCAAGGTGCTTCAGCCCTTGGAACATCTTTGTGGCCTCCTGGACTCACTCTAGCAGCTCTGTGTCCTTCTTCTGCAGAGGACACCAGAACTGGAGGCAGGATTGGAGGTGAGGTCTCAGCAGAGCAGAGCCAAGGGGCAGAATCCCCTCTCTTGCCCTGCTGCCCACACTCTTCTGGCTGCAGCCCAGCACACAGCTGCCTTCTGGGCTGCATGAGGGCACTGCTGGCTCCTGGGAAGCTGCTCAGCAACCAGCACCCCCAAGTCTCTTTCTTCAGGGCTACTTTCAGCCCACTCTCTACCCAGCTTGGATTTGTGCCTGGGGTTTGCTTGACCTGGGTGTAGGACCTTGCTCTTGAGTGAATCTAAGGAGCACTGTTGGCACTACTATCTCCCACTCCCAGTGTGTTTCATGTCATGCAAGTATCAAGGGTATGGCAGCTGTGTTCTCCTTGGGTTCTGTGCTGTTGTGTATGCTGGCAGTTCATAACCAGAGGGCATTTGGTTTGTTCTGTTGCAGGACCACATATGTGTTGGCAGATGTGATGGATGACCAGCTGAAGTCCATGTGGTTCTCACCCTTTCAGGCTGAAGAAATAGACACTGATTTAGATATGGTAAAAGAGGATTTAAAAATGAGGGTTGCCATGAGCTAGCAGCATCAGAAGTTCACTTTTTTTCCTGAGCTCACCCTTTTCAACTGACCCAGGGCTGGCATTTGTCAGAGGTTATCAAATGGCTTCTGCTTCACTTGGAAGCAGCCACAAAGTTGGCGCCTTCTGCAGTGCTGAAGTGCAGAATTCATCTCCTTGAGAGCAACAGTTGTTGTGTCAGCCCCAACCTGCTGCTTTCCAGCAGCTTGTGTTAAATGTAGGCAAGGAATGTGATTTATTTTCTTCTCCTTGCTTGCCTTCTGTCGTTGCAGTGACAGCCAAAGAGCCTGGGAGCTACACTGCGTTAAAAAAATCTTTTCTGTGATGTGACAGAAGTGGGGAAAAAATGGCAGGAGGAAATGAAGCTACTCACACAAAACCTTTTCACAGTATTTGAAACTTGATTTTTGTGACCTAAGCTTCAAATACCATTTTGAATAATACACAAGAACTTCTTTTTGGCACTGATTGGCAGTGTCTTGTCACTGGAAAAATCAGCATGTTCTGGTTCATTGGCTTCCTTCTTTTTCAGTTGTACTCTTCAATTGACATACAAAGAAATGTGGCTTGATTTTGTAAGTGACCCCCCAGCCTGTTGATTCCTGCACAAAATCAGCATCAACAAACTTCCAGGAGTGCAGCTTAAGCAAAAGAAGGCCTCACTGTGAGCCTTTTGGTGGCCAGACAAAGGCTCATCCTGGAGAGCTTGCTGAGATTCAGAACCACTAAGCCAGTTGTGCTGCAGCTCTGCTTTTTGTTTAGAACTACACTGCTCCATGGAGAAAAGTAGAGCTTTTTTTTTTTTCTTGTAGCAGAAGGAGCTTAGCAGCACTTTATCCATCCTGCTGTGTTTTCCTCTTTAGAGGTGGCAGTGGTGATGGTTGTGGTACAAGTTAAACTCTGTCGTTGCAGGTAAAAGTTGACTTAATTGAACTGTCAGAGAAGGGCTGCAGTGACTTTGACTTGCAAGCTGAACTGGAGAGGTCGTTTTTGTCAGAACCATCATCTCCTGGCCGCGCAAAAACCACAAAGGGCTTCAAACTCGGCAAGCACAAGCACGAGACCTTCATAACTTCCAGGTAGGATGAGTTTGATGAGCGAACAGTTGCTGTGCCCAGCACTGATTGGGACGTCCTCAGAATGTCAGACACAGCTCAGATTGCGTCTCCAGTGGGAGAATGCCTGAGCTTCACTTCAAATGCCTTTTGCATTGACTGGGTACATTGTGCTTTGTCCTGACAGTGGCAAATCTGAGTACATAGAACCTGCAAAGAGAGCCCACATTGTGCCACCACCAAGGGGAAGAGGCAGGGGAGGATTTGGACAAGGAATTCGACCGCACGATATCTTCCGTCAGAGGAAGCAGAATACCAGCAGGCCGCCCTCCATGCACGTGGATGATTTTGTTGCTGCAGAGAGCAAAGAAGTGGTTGTTCCAGATGGGATCTCACCGGCCAAAAGGCCACCAAAAGTGTCGCAGAAGATTTCTTCCCGTGGTGGGTTCTCAGGGAATCGTGGAGGACGAGGAGTTTTTCACAGTCAGAACAGGTTCTTTACACCACCTGCTTCCAAAGGTATGTTCTTCTCTGTGTTCAAACCGGAGTAAATGAATGCTAAAGATGCTTCAGTAATACTGACCCCATTTCCTAGCAGTCATCCCTGGCGTGAGGTGTTCCTGAAGCAGTGTTGTTGGAATAAGTTCCTTAGCACTGGGAAAGGTTCTCTTGAGTGGTGTGGAGCTGAAGCAAGGCTATGAGTTCCTGTGGTGCCTCTGAATCCCTCTCCTGTTGAAAAGGAGGGAGCTGCTTTCCTTTACTAACAATTGCAGCGCTTCAGAGGTGCAATCAGAAAATGCAAAGCCCTCTCTTACCATTTGTGATGTAGTTCCCAAATTCAAGCATCTCACTGCATCTCTGTGTTTAAAGGAGGCCTTTTGAATGAAGATCCTGATACAAATAAGATCAGATTTTCAGAGAACCTGGAGATCTGAGTTTTGAAAGTTTCTTTCATATATGGAGAAGTCTGCACCCCTTTGACTTCCATCCTGTAATTTGGGCAAGTCCTTGCACAGCAGAAACAGAAAATCACAGAATGGTAGGCATTGAAAGGGACCTTTAGAGATCATCCAGTCCAACCCCCCCTGCCAGAGCAGGGCAGGCTGCACAGGAACACATCCAGGTGGGTTTTGAATGTGTCCAGAGAAGGAGACTCCACAACCTCTCTGGGCAGCCTGCTCCAGGGCTCTGGCACCCTCACAGGGAAAGAGGTTTGGTGTGGTGGTATGTGCTGGTGCCGTGGGGGCTTTGTTGTTGCCCCCTCAGCACTATGACTATGGCTGTCAAACCAAGCCATGCCTGCTCAACAGCCTGTGGGTTTTTCTCTCCCCCTCTAGGAAATTACAGTCGTCGTGAAGGCGCTCGAGGCTCAAGCTGGAGTGCACAGAGCACGCCCAGGGGAACCTACAATGACAGTAGAGGTGGTCAAAGCAATTTTAACAGGGGTCCACTGCCACCACTGAGACCATTAAGTTCAGCAGGTACATGGTATTCATATGGGCATCGAACTATAGAAAATTCCTTGAATTTCATTTTTGCTTTACAAATGAAACCATGCAAGGATGCTGCAGACACCTTGAAATTCAGCAAATGTTTTAAGCATATATGAACAGTTGTCACTGAGACCGTGCCAGATCCCAGCTGCCCTCTAAGCTGTAGAACTTGTGCTGAGTTGAACACTTGCTGGCAGGATGATAACTTTTGCGTTCAGACCTGGCGATGGCAGCTGTCTTCGTACCTACATGGTAACCCTAGAGCAAAGCAGAGCGAGAACGCTTGCCTAAGAGAAAAGTGACAGTTAAAAGGAGAAACCAGAGCCGGTTTGTGTCTCATCTTGTTTTTGTTTTCTTATGCTTCTCACAGCAGCTACTTCGCCTAGGGCTCTTTTTCCCATTTTTTTTTCCCACTGAGTATAATTTTCTTTGCTTTAAGGCTACCGACCGAGTCCTCGCGATCGTGCTTCCAGAGGCCGCGGAGGAATTGGACCGTCTTGGACAAGTGCTAATAGTAGTAGCAGTGGTGGCTCAAGAGGAAAGTTTGTTAGTGGAGGCAGTGGAAGAGGTCGTCATGTACGTTCCTTCACACGATGATGATAAAATTTGACACCTCATGGAACAGCCTCCCCTCCCCCACACCCCCCCAACCCTCTGAGCTTCTGTGAAGATGACAAAGCAGCAGCACTAACAGGACCAATTCAGAGTTACTGGGATCTGGAGGACACCAAGAGAATTTTTTTTTTTTTTTTTTTTTTTTTTGTCTGAAGAGAAGTTTTTGGGTTTTGTTCTTATTTTTTTTTTCTTTGTTTGATAACAAGACTTCAATAAAATTCAAGACATTTTTTGTGTACAGTTGTAAATTTTTGGTTTTGCTTTTCGTTCCTTGCAAAAGGAGGTTTGAATTTTTTTCTTTTTTTTTCTTTTTGGTGGACTTTAGTAGAAATAGACTCAGTAAAGAAACCTCTTTGAGTTAAGACTTGAAGGACTTCTAAACTATTTGTTGTGCCAAAAGAAAGGTACAGGTGTTTTGTGTGTGACTTTGTACTGCAAGAAAACTACAAACAAAATATCAATGTAAGGCAATGTTAGTGTTTTTCTCTCAGGTTTAGAGCCATTAGCCCTTTTGATGTGGTGGTTTTTTTTTTTAGCCAGTCTGAGGTCCATTTGACAACAGTGGTAGAAGCAGGGGGAGCAGAAGATTGATTGCAATGATCTGTGAAAGGACAAAAATGATGTAATTGATGTAAGGTGGTGTTGTACAGCTTTGGTGATGTGATTGAAGTCAGACCCCACGCCTGTTCAAAGGAGTAGACCATGTCATGGACTTCAGGGAGACCCAGCCAACACAACTCCAGCTCCTGTTTCAGGAGCACAAGAGTTACTTCACTGCAAAACAAGAGATTGCTTTGGTGTTAAAAGGCAAGATCCCTGTACCCTTAGAGCCTGGAGGCAGTTGCCTGCTTCTCTGCTGACTTAGTTGAAGGAGAAGGCAGGCACAGATGTATGAACTGAGTAACCAGGCAGTAAAGCAGCACTGCCAAACCTTCCCTGTGAGGAGCTGCTTTGGATTCTTGGTTGTGTAACTGGGCTAAGGTGCAGTGCAAAAAACAAAGCTTGGAGGAGCTGGAATTCATAAAGGAATGTGAGCACTGGGTTCAACTCTAACTTTGTATTTCTGTGTTTGGGGATTGAAAGAAGCTTTTGACATGTTTGCATTCCTTGGGGTCTGTGGGGTTTCATAGAATGAACCAATCCTTAGCAGCCTTTGACTGTGTTTTGGGATGGGGTGAGGAAGGGGTTTTCCAAAAGCCATACACAGCTTGTACAGATGAGGGCTGAGCTCCATTCACACTTCTGCTTTGCTCTCTTGATGTTACAGAAATACTCTAAAGGGGTCTTCAGCCACTTCAATAAACCCCAGTTGTAAAGTTTCTGGTTTTACCTATGCTCACTTGGGACAGCTTCTGCCTAGGCTCCTTCACACCCTATTTTATGTGTTTCTAAACTGTGATGATATCTTAAATTGACTTTTTTCCCTAGCTTTATACTGCCTGGCTAAATGAAGTTTTTATGTGAACCATAGAAAGCCTCCACTCCGTGTGCTTTGTGTGGGGATTGTGGGTCAGCACCCCACTGAGAAGTGACTGCGTTACACAAAGGAGGAGCTGCGTTGCTCTGAGGGGTCAGCTTCTCTCTGCCTGGGTGCAGTGACAGTTCACAGTGTAACTGTGAGCAGAATGACACCAGCAAAAGGCTGAGAATGGGAACCAAACAATTTCCTGACTGCTGACACAGCAGCAAGGTGTAACTCTACTAAGAGTTGTCATGAGTGAAAGGGGTGGACCTCTCACAGGCATCAATGCTATTTTTTTAAGGAGCACTGCGTAAATATTTTTTCAAGCTGCCTGGCTCCTTTAGACCCATCTGGGTAAGGCTGTTGGGTTTTTTTTAGAGATTTTCCTGTGTTGGAAATGAGCAGGGATCTAAAATTGTTTGTTTTCTGTCAGGGAATTTGAAATGAAGAGTGTCAAGCATGGGACAAGTGTGTAAATATTCAGTTGACTTTAAAACCTCTGGCATGTTACACCAGTCATGTTCAAGCTGGGAGGAAATAAAGGGTCGGTTCCATTTGTTTGATGGATGGAAGCTCTGTACCTTCAGTTCAAAAGCAGCAGACCTCTGCCATGCTTTGTTGCTTTTTGGGGTTTGAACAATTCACTTCTGTGACCTCCTGCAGTTTAAAGTGGTTCCTTGGATAAATTCACCTTGAAAATAATGCTGGGTAGAACTGGGGAGTTATTTGGTGTGTTCTTATGAACTGGGTTCCTACCAGGAGTAACTAATGCCCCCAAGTGTTACATTTTCCTTTGTGTACTCTGCCCAAGAAGAAATTTGGTAATTGCTGAGCAGCTCCCCGGGAGCCAGCAGTGCCCTCATGCAGCCCAGCAGGCAGCTGTGTGCTGGGCTGCAGCCAGAGGAGTGTGGGCAGCAGGGCAAGAGAGGGGATTCTGCCCCTTGGCTCTGCTCTGCTGAGGCCACACCTCCAACACTGCCTCCAGTTCCGGTGTCCCCAGCAGAAGGACACAGAGCTGCTGGAGTGAGGCCAGAGGAGGCCACAAGGATGATCCAAGGGCTGGAGCACCTTGGCTAGGAAGACAGGCTGGGGGAGCTGGGGTTGTTCAGTCTGGAGAAGAGAAGGCTCTGGGGGAACCTTCCAAGAGCTGAAGGGATCCTCCAGGAAGGGTGCAGAGGGACTGTTCCCAAAGGCCTGCAGTGACAGGACAAGGGGCAATGGTTTGAAATAAGAGGAGATTTAGACTGAATGTTAGGAACAAGTTCTGCACCACGAGAGTGGTGGAACACTGCATAAGGTTGCCCAGGCCCCATCTCTGGAGATAGTGTCAGGCTGGAAAAGGCTCAGATCAACCTGCTCTAGTGGAGGATGTCCCTGCTGACTGCAGGGCTGTTGGACTGCAGTGCACCAACCCCCTCTTGGAGCTAATCCATGGCAGCCAGCACAGCTACATTTTGCTACTTGGCCTGCTCAAGAGGGCACTCAGGCTTCTGTAACAGAAAAACAACTGAACCAAACTTCATTAATTATGGTGTAGACCCTTTATTAGTTGAACTTTTATACAAAGTGTACTTTGAAGTGATACAAACTGTTACTCTCTTTTCCAGACTACAGGTTAAGATCTGTTAAGCACTGTTTTTGTCCTTCTACAGTATATAAAGGTAGAAAATTGGCAGTGAACCACAATGCTGGAAGACAAGTTCAATGTTTATTTGTTAATAGAAAGTTGCATAGAATTGTAGGTCCTTATAAAGGCATCTATCTGTGTGGTATGATCTCCCTGACCTACCATGCTTCACCTGGTAAGCAGTACAGGAGAAAAGCAAGGCCAGTACTGCTCCCTCCCTAGCCACTGCTAAGGAAAAGGGCTGTTGAAAAGCACCATTCCAGAAACATCCCAGAGGGCAGCTGGTGGAAAGTGGAATTTGCAAGGCTACTCCTTTACAAAAGAAATCTTTGCTACCTGGGATAGGCAACCAAGTCTAGTTGAGAGGTGGCCCTGCCCGTGGCAGGGGCGTTGGAATAGATGATCTCTGAGGTCCTTTCCAAGCCATTCTGTGACTAAAATTCTTTAGAACACCTAAGAACAAGAGAGACCAAACTGCTTTTGGTCAAAGTGCTTCACTCTGCTGGGTATTTTGCTTGCCTGTCTTTCCACTCCTTTCTGTGCTGGTGAGTAGCTCTTGTATGTGTGCTGCTAAATGAATTTCTCTCCTGTGAGACTGCTGCTCTAGTAGTAGATTTATACTAACTACAACCTGCCACCCTCATTAGGTAGTCCACCAAAATTCTTCCTTGCCACTCCTGCACCTGACTCAGCTGCATGGTTCTTAGTTCCACACCTTTTGTTGAAACTCACATCTAAGCCTGCTGGAAGCTCTTTCCAAAATGACTGTTCCTGCTCCAAGTGAAGGAGTATGAGCAGCAACACTTGACAATTTGTTGCTCTGGGGGGAGTGCAGGAGAGCAGGAAATGCAGCTTTAATGCTGGAGGAAAGAGAGGAAACAATGTTTTGTCTTCAACTTGGTCTCTCAAGTGAAAAAGTCAGTGCAATGGAACCAGCTTAGGTGTGTTTCTAACTGGCCTCTTGTTCCTGCAGCATGAAGGAGACAAACTTAGTACTCTATTAATTAAACACATCCTTAGTTATCCTTTCCCACCCACTTTAATGTAGGATAAGGATTTGCTCAACACCTCCTAATACCCTGTAGTCTCCCACTTAGCAGCTTGCTCTCTCCAAGGTTTTTTGTGACTCTACCAGGCCTAGAACTATTCTATCTTGTGCCCAAGGATTTAATCTCCCTCTAATTCTAATGCTACATTAACTTCAGTGCCACCAGCTAGCAGTTCACACTGGGTCAGCTAGCTGGTGGCACAGGCTGGTGTAGCTGCCTTGCTGCACTTGGGCTGAGGGAAGAGAGTCAGAGTGCACTTTCACCACCTTCTCCCAGCTCCACAGAGCTCCCAGATCTCTGCTCTCTTCTGGCTGCAAAGTGGTAATAGAAGCAACTAAGAGTACCACAACTGTTAGCATGGTTACTGGTTCACTTAAGTAACGGTTCCACTTGCTGTCAGCACAGCTCCACTTGGGAGGAAATGGAACTGATTCCAGTGTGGTTTAGTTAAGAGAATGGTAACAGCAGGAATTCAGTGCTGGGGCCCTCTACTATGCACTTCAAGCAGTGTTTCTCCCATAAGCCTAAGCCCTAAGAAGACCCTGCACTTGCAAGTGAATGCCTTCACTTACAGCAAGTCTACTACAACATTTGGATTCTTATTTTTATAAGCAGGATTGTCAGACTACTTAAAAGGAGGAAAAAAGCCCTTGCTTCTGCCAGGTGCTGTTAAAAGCAAGTAATCCATGAGCCTGGAAAAGCTAGGAGTAGATAAAATAAGAAGATAAAGAGCTATTCAGTTTCAGCCCAGTTAACTGTAAGCCAGGTAACAGGAGGACCATACCTCAGCACACACCACTCTATGAGTGGTTCATGCCCAGAGGAAAACC
The DNA here is from genome assembly GCA_013399055.1 of Ramphastos sulfuratus. Lineage (NCBI taxonomy): Eukaryota > Metazoa > Chordata > Aves > Piciformes > Ramphastidae > Ramphastos > Ramphastos sulfuratus. Next base: position 2,773 of record WBNM01017414.1, on the reverse strand, counting down.
TTCAGTGCAGAACAGTCACCAGCACAGAGGAATGGGATTCATCTGAATGTACCTGGAGGGCTCTGATGCTCTTAGTTGCTGTGTGTCCCTTTAAAACATCTCTGCCAAGTGCTTGGCTGCTAAAGGAAGCCTGAGCTGACACTCATTCCAGCAGCAGGTGTACCAAAGTGTTGCCACAATCCCAGGCTGGACAAGGAATGGCTCAAAAGCAGTGTGGAGGAGAAGGACTTGGGGGTGTCAGTTAGTGACAGGAGCCCCATGAGCCAGCAATGGTGGCTGACAGCCCAGCAGGCAGCTGTGTGCTGGCTGCATCCAGAGCAGGGAGAGCAGCAGCACAGGGAGGGGATTCTTCCCCTCTGCTCTGCTGAGACCTCACCTGCAGCACTGCCTCCAGTTCTGGTGCCCCCAGCATAAGACAGATACGGAGCTGCTGGAGCAGGTCCAGAGGAGGCCACAAAGATGATCAGAGGCTGGAGAACCTCCCTATGGGGACAGGCTGAGAGAGTTGGAGAAGAGAAGGCTCCAGGGAGATCTTAGAGCAGCCTTCCAGTACCTGAAGGTCAGGGCTACAAGAAAGCTGGGAAGGGATTTTTTAGAAGGGCTTGTAGTGAAAGGATGAGAGGGAATGAAGTTTGAGGGGGACCAGATTCAGACTGGAGATCATGAAGAAATTCTTTAGAGTGAGTCTGGTGAGACACTGGCACAGGTTGCCCAGGATGCTCATGGATGCTCTCTCACTGGAGGTGTTCAAGGCCAGGCTGGATGAGGCCTTGAGCAAGCTAGGTTAGTGGAAGGTGTCCCTGCCCATGGCAGGGGGTTGGAACTGGATAATCTTTAAGGTCCCTTCCAACCCAAACTATTCTATGAATCTAAGAATTTCCACACTGAGAAGTTCAAACTCTCTACAGCTGGTGACTAGAAGCTACACAGATTGCACAGCAGAAAGTCTCTCCTTACCACCTAGGACAGCTTTCCTCACCCACTTTCATGTTTGTCACAAAGGGGACAGACAGCAGACCAAGTGCTAAGCAAAAACTAAATTCCCTCCAGTATAGGAAGTAGTATTTAATTAGTAATAAGTAAGTGATTGGAGTTTCTAAAAGTCAATGCAGAGATTTCATTATGGAGAAAGCACAGAACTAGTAACTTGCTTTTTAAAAAGTTGAGTGACCATCACTGCCCTGCAGCCTGGAGAAGATGACCCAGCCCAGCTGGGTTCTCCAGAATTTTGAAGTCATTTCCTTCTTGACACATTAAGCAACGTAGATTAAAAAAAATCACATCACAGAAGCACACAGTTACAGCACAGAGAGAACCACTGACTGATTGCAAGAAAATGAAATCTGGTGTTGCCAAGAAGCTTCAAAATGAGTGAATGCTGCAATGGAGTCCCACAGACACCAACAGCCTACTGAGAACACAATCGAGGCATTGCTACCTTCTCCCTCCAGCTTTGATGTGATGCCGATGGATGTGACTGGTTAGTGCGAATGAAGTTCTGGCCAAATTACAGCTCCACTTGGGAGGAAATGAAACTGATTCCAGTGTGGTTTAGTTAATGCTAACAGCAGGAATTCAGCACTGGGGCCCTCCACCATGCACTTCCAGCAGTGTCTCTCACGTAAGCCTAAGCCTTAAGAAGCTCCTGCTTCTAGGGAAGCAGCACTTGCAGGTGAATGTCTTCATTTACACCAAGCCCACTACATCATCTGGATCCTCAGGCTTTATAAAAAGGATTGACAGATGACTTAAAACCCCCTTGCTTCTGCCTGATGCTGTTAAGAGCTGTGTTTCACTGTTTCAGATTGTTATATATGGCTGCTCCAGAGCTGTGCTATGTTGTGAGCTGATGAGACTGCTGCAGTAACCTAAACACTGTCAATGGTTGAGAGTTAATCTCAAATACAAGGACTGAAAGCCAGGAAATGTTTGGACACAACTTTCTCCAAGGATGTTTTCTTTCAGAACCCCAAACTTTTACAGAAGAGTTATTTCTGTCAGTTTTTCAACAAACAAGACCTGAACATGTGCACATCGGTTTCAGTACTGTGAAATCAGTACTGCGAAATCAGTACTGCAGAAGTCAGAGAGTTAGGAGGATTTCTTAATGCCTGAAATTAAGGCAGCTCTGGCTGCAAGTCTCCATTGTGTAGTGCACCTGCTGCAGATGGTTGCTGCCTCTCTTTGGTTATGCTGTTAGCCAGGAAGCATTGCTCTGGGTGCCAAGGCAAGCACAGGAATGTATTTGCTTTCTAAACTACAAAATTAGCTTATTCAGATTGTTGCATCTGAAAGTTCAAAACTGATTTAGCACATTCAGTAAACAGGAGGCCAAGGTTCTTGCCTGGCTACTCCACTGAAGAGCTGCAACGGACGGAATATGGCTTAGTGACACCACTGTGACCAACACCAAGAGGCTGTGAGAGAGGTTTAGCAAAGAGGCTTTGAGCTGCACACATTTCTCATGCAGTCCTGAGGGACAAAGTCCCCTATTTGTGAATCTGTTAAAAAATCCCAGCTCTTACACAACTGCACACTTGAGCACTAATAAAGATCTCTGATATCCCTGCCCACTACAGGGGGGTTGGACTAGGGGACTTTTGGAGGTCCCTTCCAACCCAACCCATTCTATGAAGTCCAAAGTGACTGCACAAACATCTGTCTAGTTGTGGGCATCAATGCTCCAGTAGCCTTCAACCTGCCAAAAGAAAATGAAGGACACTCTAGGAATTGAGATATGTTTTAAGGCTGCCGTGCTACAGGCTGAGGACAG
>WBNM01017413.1:3842-14702 GCA_013399055.1 Ramphastos sulfuratus | reverse complement strand
GGTTGGTCTCTTTTCCCTTGTATGAGGTGATAGGATGAGTGAAAATGGCCTCAAGTTGCACCAGAGGAGGTTTAGGTTGGATATTAGGAAAAAAGTTCCTTACTTAAAGGCATTGGAACAGGTGGTGGGAGATGGTGGAATCACTATCCCTAGAGGTATTAAAAAAACATGTAGACATGGCATGTGGGCACATGGTTTAATGGCTATGGTAGTGTTGTCTCAGCAGTTGGACTTGACAACCCTGAAGGTCTTTTCCAACCAAAACAATTCTATGATTCTATGACTGCTGACAAGTTCTCATTCTCTTATTTTAATGTTTGCTCACAGAGAGTTAATTGCTAACGTTAGTAGTAAAAGCAAAAGAGGATTGGTGATAAATCTATATTAAAAAGTTTTCTGAGTACATAAATCCAATAGATCGAGTTGTTTCTGCAGATAACAGGAACTGGTTTCACATACTACAAGCGTAGATGGACGTCATGTACTGAGCACTAAACTTGGCAAGAACTGTGTTGTGCATTGTGATCAGCACAGTAAATAAGATAAACTGGTGCACTTCCTAAACCTCTCAGCCCACATAGCACAGAATTTAAGTTGCTGTGCTCCTTGAAGGGGAGTGTGATATATCCCATTAAGTCTGGATGGTGGGTAGAAGGATCTTTGCCTATATTTTGACCTAGCTGAGAAGCTGTGTGCCCTGTGTATAAAGAAGATAAGAGGAGTCATGCCCAAGACTATTTTGATCTACGGACTCTAATGCTGCTTGCCAAGCTTTAAGACAGAGGGCTGTTTTCTAATCTTCTTTGCATAGCTGCATGAAGAATGTAGAACGTTGTCCTTGGGGAATCAACTTATGATACTGCTCCTATCATGGATAATCTGTCTTTCTTCATGCTCTGCACCTGTGTGCATTAGCTGCTGTCTCAGTTTAAGGAGTGAGACAGGCTCTTTAACTCTTCTCAAAGTAGTGAAAGAAAACACTCCACAGCAGGCTTAGATAGAACTAAAAATTTTAGATGGAAATGCTATTCAAAACTACATATAGCATTGCAAAACCATGTAAAATACAAAGAAATCCATAGGCTATGGTTCTCCCAAACCTCCTCAGGCCAAAGCTTCCACAAATCTTCCTCCAAAGCAGGCCCAAATCCCCCCCCCACATACTATACTTCTCTATACCACCCCATACTCGAGTGGTGCAGTTACCAATTCACCAGCTCCAGGGCAAGCCAGGCCCCTACAGGCTCAAATTTGCAGCATGAGCAAGGCTGAACCAGGTCTCACTCCCCTGCACCAAACCCAAGATAAGGCTCTGCGCATCCTCCCAGGAGCAGAGAGGGAGAGAAAAGGGGCAGAAACTGACTATGCAGCCAGTTTTATAGAGATGCAGGACTTAGGCAAATGAAATAACAAAGTTACACTTTTCAGCCCATCTCCTGTACCTATCCAGCCTCTGGAGGCCTTCAACTTTATGGTTCTTAAAGGTATCCAGCCTCAAACCATAATAGCTAACATCAGACCTGAAGCCGGAGGGAGCATCTTCCTAGTATTGCACACATGAATTATCAAATGGCAAGAATTTTATGGACGGGAAAGCTAACAGTTCTCAATCATATAAAGGCAGGCTGTTATTGCAGTTCATGGAAAGCTGGTTGTATTTCCATCAAGATCATGGGTTGAGGGATGCTGCACTGGAGGAAAAAGGGGCATTGTCAACTATTCACTAGAATCACCTACACAGCATACTTGCACCAAAGTCTACATTAGTCTAAGTCCCTCTTTATTACATAGAGTTTTCAAGTTCAAGAGGAGGTATTCCCTAGGACAATCAACAGCCTAATGAAGGGATTCTGTAGCATTTTTGCTTGCTTGGTTTGCTTTGGAGATAACATATTTTTTTTAAAATGTGGCTGAATTAACAAGCAAACGAGTTGGTTACTATTAAGAACCTGCTAGGTGAGGTAACTACAGATACTTCAGTCTACAACATAAAAGTATCTTCTTAGGGTGCATTCTTTTAATTGAATCACATAAATGTTTGGGTCGGAAGTGACATTTGCAGATCATCTAGCCTAATGACCCTTTGCCAAGCTTTGAGATAGAGGGATGCTTTCTAATATACTTTTCATAGACGCATGAAGAATGCAGAAAATAGTCCCTGGAGAACTTATGATATTGCTGCTATCATGGATCATCTGTTTTTCTTCATGCTCTGCACCTGTGTGCATTAGTTGCCATCAGATCTGAAGCTGGAGGGCCAATCTTAACCTTAATATTTCCCATGGGAAGTGATATCTTTCATTAGACTGATCAATGCTCCATTCAACCTGACCTTGAACACTTCCAGCATCCACAACTTCTCCAGTAAAAAAATTACTTCTTTATGTTCAATCTTCATCTACCCTCTTTCAGTTTAAAACCATTTCTCTTTATCCTGTTGCAACAGGACCTGCTAAATAGACTGTCCCCATCTTTTTTATAATCCTGCTTTGTATATCGAAAGGCTGCAATCAGGTTTCCCCAGAGCCTTATATGTTCTGGTTTGAACAACCCCAACTCTCTTAGCTTATCTTCACAGGAGATGTGTTGCAATCTGACTACTGTTGTAGCCCTCCTCTGGACCTGTTCCAAAAGATCCATGTCTTTCCTGTGCTAGAACCCCAGAACTTAATGATGGTGAGGTATCAAGAAAATATAGCGGGGGAGAATCAATTCCCTTGACCTGATGGGCCGAAATTCCTTCGTGCTGCCCAGGACACAGCTGGCTTTCTGGGTTGCAGGTTGGCATTTCTGGTTGTCCAGTAGCTTCAAGGTGGCCAAATAATTTAATTATCTCAAAAACACATAAAAAAAAAAATTCCCATCTATGTTATCTCATTAGTACTCTTAACAGTAATTGATGTCATCTTTATGTAACATGCCATCTTCATTTTGATGTATGAGCTGAGAATATGGGAAATAAGAAAGCTTTATACTTATTTTCAGAGAACTGGTGAAGAAAAGAGTAATAGAATGTTAACCAAAATCACAGGAAGAAATTACTAAATGTGGGTTAATACCACTGCGTAAGAGAGAGTTAAAACTAATCACCAATTATCATCTAAAAATTAAAAGGAGATCAGCAAAACTACTTAGAAAATGGCATTTGTTTTACAGTAGGAAGCTGACAGTCAAAACTGGAAACAATTCTGCACCACGACATCAAATATTTTCTAATTCTGGTTAAAAACTGCCCATGACTTATTATCATATGTTGCTAAGAAAGTAGTAGTCAACAATCTCCTTCATCCTTGGCTCAGAGGTTACTTTAGTTGTAGGATACATAAACCAGAGAGGGCTCTCAGTGGTGCAGAAATCCTCTTCCCATTAGTTACACTTTCAGAACAAAGTGGGGAATGTTTTAAAATGTTGATGAAAGACTATCAAATATTGAAACTACTAGTAGTCAAATTACTAAAGGATGAAATAGTTAATCTGAACCAATATCAAAGGTTGGGGTGCTTATCTTAAGTTTACTTATTCTCATCCAAATTTTCTGCATCTGCAAATTTCACGGATTCACAGATTGCATTCTGTTGGAAGGGACCTTCAAAAGTCACTTTGTCTAACCCTCCTGTGACTTCAGGGACACTTCCAACTAGATGAGGTTGCTCAGAGCTCCATCACATCTGATCTTGAATGTTTTCATGAACCAGGCCTCAGCCACGTCCCTGGGCAACCTGTTGCAGCATTTCACCACTTCCATTGTAAAGAACTTCTTCCTTATGCCCAACCTAAATCTACTTTGTTTCAGTTTCAAACCATTGCCCCTCGTGCTATTGAAATTTCCTGAAATTTCAAGGAAGGAAATTTCATAAGCCATCTACTTTGATTCTTAATTGTTCCTGATTCTGATTGAGTCACATAACAGAGTATGGTGGCTCCTGAACATAAGACTCCCAAAAATTACAGAAAGACTTCCAAAAGTTACACAAAACTGGGAATTCAATTGAAAAACTGCACCAAGGTTCATATGATGTGTTATAAACACTGCAGGGCTTTAAGTTGCCTTGATTCAAAGTTGATTCAAATGAATGAAAAGACAATGCTGTTAGCTGCTTATTCACACGAATGCTTCTTTGTTTAAATTTTGGGTTCCTTATTATTAATTTTCAGTGCTTTCCTGCCTACAGGTAACATCTCATTTATATTTAGAAAATATAATCCAAATTTAGGTATAAATCACAAAGTTCCCTCTGACAGAAATTTATAAATAGAATACAGTAAACATAAACAAAGAAAGAATTTGGAGGGCTGAGTTCATTAACTAGGCAGAAAAAACCCTCAAAAGCTTTTAATCAAAGGTTATTCCAATGCTGGATGAGATTTTTTTATTGTATGCTACACGACTTAGAAGGAAAGAAAAAAAAAATCTAATTTGAATAACTGGAAAAAGCATTTCCTATTAATAGGAAGGGCTCTGTGGACAGAATGAAAAAGGAAATGCAAGGTTAAAAGTGTGCATGTTACAAGAATGAACCCACACCAGGGAATGTAAATGGGAATGTAATTAACATAAATAAAAATTGTATTAAGGTTTCCTCCAGAAAACTGTCAGTTTCCAGTTGACATCACTATGCTGGCCAGTTCCATGTACTGAATGTACTGACATCCTTGAAAAGCCCTTTCTGGACATAAACGTAATTAGAAACACTTTGAACTACTGTATGATAATGCATGTGTTCTATCCAGCTAGGCTGCAAAGAGGATGCAGAACTTTATCTGTATGCAAAGTACTGAAGAATTCTCAGTTTCTAGACATTAAGTAGAGACAGAAGATGAGAAATCAAGTATCTAGCAACATGATATGACTTCAGTTCACTAGGTGATTTTGCTTGAGCTAGTTCAAGAGTACGGCAGTAATTAACCACTGAATAGTTAATTACTGATACATTCTGACTTCCAGCTGCAAACTTTATACAATTAACTTCTCAACAATCTGAGAAAGGCTTTTGCAATTCTCATAACATGATGGATAATCACAGATTCCACTACTTGCTCCAAGTTCTGTAAAAGCTAAGTCCCAAAAGAAGACTATCACAAAGTTTTCAGTCTATGCAGAAGAAGCAGAAAACAGAATATGCCCCCTGATTCACTGCACATAGCTACGAACTGAAGAATGACAGGGACATCAGTTTTGGAAAGCGTTACTTGAGTGAGGTGTTACGTGCAGGATACATGCACTTGCAGAGATTCCATTCACATTAAGTGAGTGTAGCACTGGGTGAATAAATCCATCATCCACCTTTTCATTAAAGAGCATGCAAGGACTTGTACGTAGTACGTACCAGTAACAATGAATCTGTGCAACTCTGGAAATTAGAGTTGGCAGAATGTGATAAAAAGGAACATGGTGATTACTATGTGAATAGTGAACAAGGTCCAAGGAAATTACAATGCCATTTACAGCTTTTAGTTAGGCACTTAGTCTCTTTCAGTACTTGGGAAAAGATATTGATTCTGCAATAGACTAGGGAATTACTGATAACAGTAGCAGGTTCTACACAAAATTATCAGCAAAATTCCTCCTTTCTAAATTCACTCAGGACATGTGACCTGCTAGACGACTTACAGAAGGATGTTTTACACTTGGAATCTGATCAGACTGAGAAATTTGAGAAATTATCTCAGCTAAATGACACTGCTAGAACTACATATAGATATTTCCCCATGTGCTTGCTCTAAGATACTTCGTAGAGGTCAAAGTCCTGCTTAATGTAGATCAGCATTAAACACTAAATACAGTTACTAAATACTGTAATGTACTGGAATTCCATTTATCTACAGTTAAGGCTATGGAGTTCTCTTCTCCCTCTCTCTCTTTCTTGTTTAAAACTGTTTCCAGTTCCTAGGTAGACAGCAATAACAAAATGTTGCAGGAGCTTATAGTCAGTTTTTAAATAATGAACAGTGCATAGAAGAATGGTGATTTTCATTATACCAAGAAGGTATTACAGATGCCTAGGAAAAGGCAAATGACAGGAGCCATCCTAGCTACCTTCTCCAGAGAACACCTAATTAGTAAAGAATTAATTGCAGAGGCAGAATCAAGTGACTGCAGAAAGCAAAGCATAGTCACTGTCGCCAGCCAACCACATGTGGCATGAGATAGCAGTTTGTAACAAACTACCATGAATAAATAGGAACATTAGGAAGAGGAGAGATACAAGTGAAGGAAAAACACTCACATGTGAACTGAAGAAATTAGGGAGAGAAGATGATGATAGATAAGCAATGTCTCTGGAGAAAACAGCATCACGCAAGGCTAAGGTGGGTGGACGACACAATCATCTGAGGATTGGTGACAGCTGAGATTAGAGATGACAGAAAACAGGCAAGCAGAGAAGTAGGAGCAAAGAGATGAAAGAATAAGCATCCTGATTATTATTTTCTTCCTTTGACAGCAAAAACCTGATTGCAGTAGCTTAACTAAAATGGTATATAACCTGCTAACTTATAATACAACTTTTTTTTTCCTATGTCCAACTATGATTATTCCAATCAGAAGATGAATAAGGTCATAATTAGGAAGCTTGGAGTGTAGGCAATTTCTCTTAAGGCACACCCTGCAGAGAAGTGATACAAGCACTGCTAGAGAAATGCTTAAAATCTGCAAAATGACTCAAGATAATCATCCAGCTGGCAACACAGACCATACAGGAACAGGGATGCAGATATGAAATAGCAGTCTGTGGACCCTTTGCAAAATATGACAACAGAAGATTCACTCTACAACATTCTCTGCTAAAATAGGCTCAGGCCATCACCAAACTTATGTTCTGAAAACTGAAAAACAAGGAAAAAACCCACGTAACATAAATCACCTTTGTGCACTTTTTAACGTATGAGAAGGATTATTAGTGTAATACTTTGGAGAACTATATTAAAATAAGTACCAATAAACTACAGGGACAGTCAGAAAAATCAGCATCACCTACCTGCTTCAAACACTTGAAACAGATTAAATAAAATAGACCACTGCATCCATATCTATCAGTATCTTAGAGTGTGGGTAGATTATACACTCGTAGGAAAATCCTTCCTGTAATTCACTTGAGGCTGCTGTCCCTGCCACTACCTTCACATTTTATAATGCCACCAGAGCAAAAATAAATATTGACATTACCTGTAACATTTCTGTTCTGTACTTTCATGACATTATGCCTCAAGACTGAATACTTCAGTTACTCCTTCTGCTTGTCCTAAACCTTCAGAAAAACATGGTCATTCAGACAGATAAATAACATGCCTTCCTCACTAAAATGCAGTATTATTATACATATAATTTTTAATATCTCTACTCCAAGACGAAGGTGGAGTGAGAGAAGAAATGCAGAAATACCAATAAGGAGTTTGTGCTTGCAAAGGTGCAGATGCTGACAAACAGCATGTGGGCAAATGGTGCCTCTTTGCAACCAAACACTACTCAGATCCCTCGGCTGTGGTACCACGAAGGCTCCAGTAGGGAATTATCATCTAAAAGCTGAATCCTAACATAACAGTTAAGCTTGGCTTGGCTTGGTTTAAGCAGGTGCTCAAGCACAGGTAACACAGCTGTAGAAAAGGTGATGCCATCAACACAAGCAGTCTTTATCACAAAACATAGTTTAGTAGGTTAAAATTACCCCAAAATAAAATCACCACACTAGATGAGACGGTTTGGAAGCAAAATGAAGCTGTATTTTACAAACGAGCTAAAATCTAAAAGAAGAAAACACAATGTATATCTACAAGACATATTTACATATATTTTCAGTTATTTGCAATTCTGAAATAAGATAAAACACGCCTCGAATTGTACCCCCAGTCCTCTAGACAAGAGAACAAGGATATAGCCCTTCCGAGGAGATGTCCTTCCCGGGAGAGCAGGCGGCTGCAGAGACAGCAGCCAGGGCTACAGTGGGTGGCCTGCTGCCTGAGGACTGTGCGAGGTGTGGAGCTTGGAGTTAGGAGAAACCTCTGGTGGTGCTGGGTGGTGCTTTGAGAGCTGCTCTCTGGCAACTCTGGGAGTCCGTCCCATAGCCACAGCCTGCGTTTCCCGGCCCTGCCTGGTTCAGGCAGCCGGGCACTCTGGGACATTCCTGCAGCAGCAGAGGTGAGTTGTGTGGAGAAATGTCGCCCCGGGGCAGCCGTTCGGTGGGTGGCGGGGCTTCGGCAGCTGGGAGGATCCCTATCAAGGCATTTCCTGCTTCCCCAGCACAGCAAGTGACCGTAGCCCCTGTCTCTCTCTTTCGCAGCGTGTGACAGCAGGCAGGGGGAGCAGCTTTCCCTGTCCTTCGTTCTCCCCAGCTTGCTGCGAGACACCGGCATGTCTGAGGAGACAAAGCAGACCTGTCCCATCTGCTGCAAAGTGCAGAAGGGTGCCGGCATCGTCCAGCCTTGCCAGCACCAGTTCTGCCTGGGCTGCATCTTAAGGTGGGCAAAAAACACATCAAGCTGCCCACTCTGCAAAGAACGAATGGTGAAAGTGAGGTTTTCTGTGCGGGGAGAAGACGACTACCTGGAGCATGTCATCACACCCCGCACACAGCCTTCCAACACCAGCAGCCAGGCAGGCAGAGCTTCTGACCATCTGCTCAGCAGCAGCCCCCATGGCCCTGAGGTGCCCCCTGAGATGCCCTTCCCGGGAGAGCAGGGGGCTGCAGAGACAGCAGCCAGGGCTACACTGGGTGGCCTGCTGCCTGAGGAGTGGGCAGTCCTTTTCCGTGAGCATCGGCATCTCCTCTTCCGTGTGCTGCCCTGGCTACGCCACGAGCTTCAGGAAATGTGCGAGGGACGGTGGTGGCTGGCTAAGGCCGCAGAAAAATTAATCCTGGCCAAACTGTGCTTGAACGGGCCAGACAGGGAGGCCTTGGTCCATGGCATGCGTCCTACCCTCCAGGAATTTACAGCACCGCTGGTCGAGGACCTCGTCGATGTCATCCAAGATGTGTGCAGCGGGCAGGCTCGGAGGCTGCAGTCTTCACGTGCTGCCGAGCAGCAGAACAACAGACCTGCAGGCAGCCCCAGCCCTGCTGACTTCTGCAGGGGGACTCCTGCCCCTCAGCTGGCCTTCTCCAGCAACTCTGCAGCCTCTGGCGTGGAGGAAGAAGAACCCAACACAGCAGATGCTGCTCTCTGCAGGGGTCCTGACCACCCTCAATCTGTACCCCTTCACACACGAGAGGAGCAGCCCCAGGAGGAGCCGAGGCAGGTGCCAGCAGCAGGTCCCTCTGCCCAGGACTGCAGCCACAATCCCTCCACTCCCGGCCACAGGAGTGAGGGGCATCGATGCCCCTAAGAGAGGAGAGCTGCCAACACTCAGGACTGTCCCCCGCCCCTCAAGAGGCCATCCTGCCGGCGGCACTAGCAGGGCTTCAGCAGCCATTAGGATAGAAACAGAAAATAAAGTCTTGTTTCTCTCACACACTCTCTGGGTGCTGCTTTCTACCCTTTCTCCTGCTGCCTTTCACTGCTACTCATATCTCACTCTGGCAGGCACCAGCCTGCTAGGGGGCTCAGCCATGGGCCCTGGTGGTCCCAGGGCCGTGTCTAAGGCCTCTCTTCCTGCAGGAGATCCCACTGGAGCTGCACACCGTAGAGCAGCACGGCACAGGCCGTAGGCACAACAGACATCCTGTCACTTGATGCCCTCTGAGCCCGTGATCAAGAAGAAACCCAGCTCAGTGGTGGGATGAAGGCTTGGAAGTGGTCAGAATCTGAAGGGGACCTTCAGGAGGGATGGGAACGGGCTTTTTACAAGGGCTTCTTGTGATAGCATGAGAGGTGGTGCTTTGACTTAGATAGGGGGTGATTTGGACTGGATGTTAGGAGGAAATTCTTTATGGTGGGGGTGGTGGAACACTGGAACAGGCTGCCCACAGAGGTTGTGGGTGCCACGCCTCTGTGCCGGGTTCAATGAGGCCTTGAGTGGCCTGGTTCGGTGGAGAGTGTCCCTGTCCATGGCAGGGCAGTTGGACTAGATGGTCTTCGGGATTCCCTTCTAGTCCAAACCATGTTCTATGACTCCATGATAATATTTCTGTTGCAGCTAACGGATAGCCTCACAAGGCAAGAGTGCCAGAGATGAAAAGCTGTGTAGGAACATCCTGGGTAGTCAGTTGCAAGAGAAGGTGCAACAGAAGGATTAAGGCTGATCAGTCTTGTAAGCATTAAGCCTGCTATAGGCAAAGCAAGCTAAATTTTGGCTGGTAGATTATGGGAATGCACCTTTGAAAGCACATCAAATACCACACACCTTCCTTGCAAGATAAAGGGAAGAAAATCGATTTCGGAGCAACCCTTCTACACTTGTTGTACCATATAAAGTATAATACCAGGACAGAAGACACACCAATGTGGCAGATATGAACAGGTGGTAATTTTGAATCTTTCTGCATGTATCCTTCACTTGAAAGTCACCTTTTTCCCCCAATCTAGGAGTAGCAAAGTTTACTAATGTTAGCAGTGATGTAATTCATGTCCTTAGGTGTACATTGCAGAAATGACATGAAGAATATAATACAAGAATATATATATATATATATACACACACACACACATAGGTAAATGCAAATATACAATAGAATACCAAGCATATATTGCTGTGGCCGTTTGAGTTAGATTCCTACCTCAGAGAAACTTGGAGGTGGAAGCTCTAAGGCAAACATTCTGGGAACAGGCCATAGAATGGCAATAATGGATAAGTTAATATAATCTCATTGGAGCACCAAAAGCTTTATGTCTGGAAGCACAGTTTGTACTTTCCCCTTGTTGCTTCCGCCGCTTCGCCTGCGCCTGCTGCTATCTTCCCCTGCCGCTGTTTTGGCTGCTGCTGCTGCT
>WBNM01017412.1:1164-15225 GCA_013399055.1 Ramphastos sulfuratus | reverse complement strand
CAGTAGTTCCCTGTCTCTCTGAATGGGGGACCCCAGAACTGGCCCCCAGTACTCCAGCTGTTAGCTCAGGAGGGCAGAGTACTCCACAGACTGTATCTCACCTCACCCCAGCTTTAGGATCCACCATGATTTGAGTTGTCTTGAGGGGTTTATTGGCAGGTCTGGCTGGCTCCTGTAGATCTCTTCCTCGAGGCAGAGGCCACATGCCTTGCATCGATGGCAAGTGATTCATAGGCTGTTACCTGTAGGCTTGTAGCAAGAGATGTCTTCAGGTACTAGAAGAGCTGGCAGAAGGTTGTGTTGTACTGCTTGCTGCAAGAAGGACACTGAGGTCCTTGAGCAGGTCCAAGGAAGGGCAGCAAATCTGGTGAAGGGTCTGGAGAACAGGCCTGGTGAGGAGCAGCTTAGGGAACTGTGGGTGTTCAGTCTGGAGAAAAGGAGGCTGAGGGGAGACCTCATTGTTGTCTACAACTCCCTGAAAGCAGGCTGGAGCCAGGTTGGTCTCACTTGTAACAAATGATGGGATGAAAGGAAATGGCCTCAGGTTGCACCAGTGCAGGTTCAAGTTGGACATTAGAAGAAACTTTGTCACTGAAAGGATTTTCAAACACTGAACAACAAACACTGGAGCAACAAACACTCCCTCAACCCAGGGAGGTGGCTGAACCCCCATCCCTGGAGGTGTTTAGAAGCTGCAGAGATGTGGTGCTGAGGGCCATGGTTTAGCATGAGCCTTGGTGGAGTTAGAGAATGGCTGGGCTTGATGATCCAGGTCTTTCCCAAGCGTAGTGTTTGTGTGTGAGGTGTGGGCTTGTGCTCTTGCTGAGGTGTGCACCTGCTTCTGGTGGAGTTGTGGCAGCAGGGCAGGACTCCAAAGCTGGATGTCTTCTCTAGCCAGATGCAGTTTTATCCTGTTAGCTGTATTTTATTTCTGCTCTCTGCTGTAGTTTTGCTTCTTTTATGTCTCCTTTTGAGGTCTTCCTCTCTGTAGTTCCTCATCTTCACTGACTGTTGTTTATTTACTCCTTTAAGCTTTCCTAAGCCCTTCTCCTTTTGTCTCTCTTGTGATCTACCCTGCAGCTTGGCCACCTTCCCTGTGATGGAGCAATGCAGCCGAGCTGTGAGTTGACTTAGGCTTGCATCATCACCCCGCAGCTGGAGTGACAAGAGCTGGAAACTCTGTGGATCTCTGGAGCAAGGTAACTCCTAGACATGTGTGTGCACGCTGGGGGCTGAGCACACCAAAACACCTGCCTGCTCCTTTGGGCTTTGCAGAAGGAAATGGAAACAAACCTCTAAAGCTTGTGGGCAGACCAGGATGGAACCCCTAGTCCAGGAACTGTGTGATGACCACAAGGAAGAGATTCCAAACCCCTCACCTGACCTTTACATCATTCTTTCCCATCCAGCCAGTCTCTTTCTCTGCCTGTGACTCATCTTCTAAAAGAAGCCTTTTAACACCAAAAGGTTTTCTCCCTGCTTTTCCACCAAGGGATTTATTTTCTGCTTCTCTGAGACAAGAGCAGAGCAGCTTCTGTCCTCATCCACCCTGAGAAGGCTGTTCATCTGAGAGGTCCCAGGAGCAGTGCTGTGGGCAGTAGATGTTCTGTCAAATATAGGCAGCTTGGATCAAGGCCAACAAATCCTTCCCAGATGCTTTTTTCCCCATTTTTAAGTGGCAGCACCCCTGTGTCATCTGCAGTGTGGCCTCAGGGACAGCTGGGGGAAGTTGCCTGCTGCCTTCAGCAGGTTGCCTATCACTGTCTCCTTTCCTCCAGCCCCTACCTGTGCTGTCCAGCTGCCCAGTCTGCTCCTGCTCTGCACCTCTGGTGATTGTACTGTTAGCTCCCATCCCTCACCTCAGCTCTTGCTTTGGCTTTGACTTGTAGATCTCTGACTAGAGCCAAGCTGGTTCCTTTTGTCTTTTCAGGTGCTTTTGCTCTGTCCTCTCTCTGTTGCCTGGTCCTGGAAGACAGAAGAGTGAGGATCAGCAGCAACAGTGTCATGGAATTGTAAAATAATGGGATTCTTTTGGTAGGAAGAGACCTTTTAAGATCATTGAACCCAACCCACCACTGCCAGGTCACCACTAAACCATGTTCCTCAGCAACGCATCTACATGACTTTGAAAGCCCTCTAGGGATGGGGACTCCACTGCTCTGGGCAGCCTCTTGCAGTCCTTGACAACTCTTTTGAGGAAGAAACTGTTCCTCATGTCCTACCTAAATCTCCCCTGGTGCAACTTGAGGCCATTTCCTCTTGTCCTACAGCTTGTTACTTAGGAGAAGGCACTTGCCATGAACCTTTGATTGCTGTTAATTATGGGTTTTGGAGTTCAGAGCTGTGTATTTGTATTTAATAACAGCAAATGTAACAAATATTTATTTTTATTAGACTAATAAAGTGGAGAAACCTCTCAAACCCTCTTCTCACCCTTTTTTCCAGTCTCCTGTGCCTTGGGATGAATGAAAAGTCATGCAGTGCAGTCTTGTGTGTCTCAGGATGTTGCATCAGGTGGTTGATATCACACCAAATCGTGTGGCTCAGTAAGAGCAACCCAGAGGGCTTCTCTTTGAGGTGCAGCCTTCTAGGTACTAACCTGTTGGGTTTAGAGGGGGCACCTAAAGCAAGATCTTCCCAAAGTCTGGAAAACATCAAGGAACTTCTGTGCTCCCATAACAGGCAGAAGTTGAGGGAACATGGAATGGGACAAGGAGAGGGAAACCAACTGGAGCTTGTAAATCCATGCAGCTTACAGTAGAGCAGTCTGCAGGAGAGGATCTCTGAAAGGTGGCTGGATCTGAAGTTGCTGGGGCTTGGCAGGTGGCCTCTTGTGAGCTGCATCAAGGTGGTATATGGAAGGTAACACAAAGGGATGGATGATGGAAGCTGAGAAATGGCCACAGCCTGGAAGCAGTGCTTCAGGGAATCCCAGCATGGTGGGCGTGGGAAGGGACTTCTAGACATTGTCTAGTCCAACGCCCCTGCTAAAGCAGGATCACCCACAGAAGGTTGCCCAGAATCAATGTCCACATGGGGTTGGAAGCACGGANAAGAGCAACCCAGAGGGCTTCTCTTTGAGGTGCAGCCTTCTAGGTACTAACCTGTTGGGTTTAGAGGGGGCACCTAAAGCAAGATCTTCCCAAAGTCTGGAAAACATCAAGGAACTTCTGTGCTCCCATAACAGGCAGAAGTTGAGGGAACATGGAATGGGACAAGGAGAGGGAAACCAACTGGAGCTTGTAAATCCATGCAGCTTACAGTAGAGCAGTCTGCAGGAGAGGATCTCTGAAAGGTGGCTGGATCTGAAGTTGCTGGGGCTTGGCAGGTGGCCTCTTGTGAGCTGCATCAAGGTGGTATATGGAAGGTAACACAAAGGGATGGATGATGGAAGCTGAGAAATGGCCACAGCCTGGAAGCAGTGCTTCAGGGAATCCCAGCATGGTGGGCGTGGGAAGGGACTTCTAGACATTGTCTAGTCCAACGCCCCTGCTAAAGCAGGATCACCCACAGAAGGTTGCCCAGAATCAATGTCCACATGGGGTTGGAAGCACGGAATGGCTTGGGGTGGAAAGGACCTACCAGATGGCTTATTTCCAACCCCTCTGCTAGCGGCAGGGACACCTTGCACTAGACCAGGCTGCTCATAGCCCCATCCAGCCTCGTCTTACACACTTCCAGGGATGAGGCATCCAAAACATTGATGGGCAACCCATTCCAGTGTCTCAATAGTAAAGAACCTCCTACTGTCCAATCTAAATCTGCCCTGCTCAAGTTTAAAACCACTTCCTCTTCTATCACCACACACCCTTATAAGCAGTCCCCTCTCTGGAGAAGGAGACTCCACAACCCCTCTGGGCAACCTGCTCCAGGGCTCCAGCACCCTCACAGTGAAGTTTTTTCTTATGTTTAAATGAAGCCCTGTGTGTTGCAGTTTGTGCCTATTGGCCCTTGTGCTGTCACTGGGCACCACATTATCATATTTGGAACTGAACTTTGAGATGATGGAGTCCAACCACTAACCCAGCGTTACCAAGTCCACCACTAAGCCATATCCCTCGGCACCATATTTACATGGCTTTAAGACCCCTCCAGGGATGGGGGCTCCACTGCTGCCCTAGGCAGAGTGGTTCAGGGCTTGGCAACCCTTTTGGGGAAGAAATTGTTCTTCATGTCCAATCCAAACCTGCTCTGGTGCAACCTGAGGCCTTTCCCTCTTCTATGGCTTGTTCCTTGGGAGATGAGACCAAGCACCCACCTCGTTCCAACCTCCTTTCAGGAAGTTGTGGAAAGCAATGAGGTCTCCCCTCAGCCTCCTCTTCTCCAGACTAAACGCCCCCAGGTCCCTCAGCTGCTCCTCTCCAGCCCTATTCTCCAGACCCTTCACCAGCTTTGTTGCCCTTCTCTGGAACCGTTGCAGCCCCTAAATGTCCTTCTTGTAGTGAGTACCCCAAAACTGAACCCAGGATCCGAGATGTAGCCTCACCGGTGCCCAGAAAAGGGCACAACTCGTTGCCAGTGGTAGCTCGGGGCCGGTACCTCCAGTGGCCCACGCTCCCTGGGTCCCACTGGGGCAGTCCGGGCCGGGCCGGCAGCTGAGTTGGGACGCTCCAGGGCAAGGCTGTACCAGTGCCAGGCTCT
The DNA here is from genome assembly GCA_013399055.1 of Ramphastos sulfuratus. Classification (NCBI taxonomy): domain Eukaryota; kingdom Metazoa; phylum Chordata; class Aves; order Piciformes; family Ramphastidae; genus Ramphastos; species Ramphastos sulfuratus. The sequence continues at coordinate 10,584 of WBNM01017412.1, read as the reverse complement.
GTGGCTGGACACGAACAACCCTGCCGGGAGGGTCCCTACGGCACTGCCCGGGCCAAGGCGGAGACGCCACGGGGGACCGATTCAGGCGTGAGGCGGAGCCTGAGCATTTTATGAATGGGCTCATATGACGTCAGCGGGGGCGGGCAGAGAGGCCCCATCTTTCACCAATGCCGATACACCTCTTAGCAGCTCAGCCAATGGGAGCGCAGCCTTCGTGTGACGGCCATGCTTTGCGGCCAATGGAGGCGGCCGCGCTGTGCCGACCACGTGGGGCGCAGGCCGCAAGTAGTACGGGGGAGTGTGGCCGCGCGCCGCCCGCCCCCCTCCCTCCCGGCGTGGCGAGGCCGCGCGGCCCGGGGGCGGGCGGGGCCCCCGCGCGTTGCGCGGCAACGGGATGATCGATCCGCCTTTCAGCCAATGGTGACGCGGCGCGGGCGGGCGCCGTGACGACTGCGGGCCGGCGGTGGCCGGGAGGGCTCAGTCCAGACGCGGTCGCCTCCGCAGCATGGTGGGTCTCGCCGTGCTCCCGGCCGCTGGCCTTCTGTACTGGGTGGGTGCGCTGAGTGCTGTCTACGCGGCAGTGCTGACCTCCTACCGCCTTCTGACCGGTCTTCGTCTCTGGTTGCTGGGCAGTGGCAACGCCGCTGTGGGACCGGCCCTGGGCGCCTGGGCAGGTGAGTGCGCGTCCCTCTCGGCCGCGCAGGAGTCGGCGTTTTTCGCGGCCGTTCGTCCTCTGGTGCCCGGCAGGGAGTGAGGTGGGCAGGGCGCGGAGCGGGTGAGCGGGTGTCTCCCTGTCTGGGCAGCGGCTGAGGAGTACGGAGGTGTTGCGATTCTGCCGGGCGCGTCCCCGGCTACCCGGGTTGGCGGTGGCCTGAATGAGGAGAACGCGGACTGTGTGAACTTCGGCCCGTTGCCGGCAGAGCGGGGGCGGCGGGGAACGGCGCAGCGCTGCCGGGCGGTCGGTGCGCGACCGCCCCCTCGGTGCCGGCGCTGGCGGGTGGCTCTGAGCGCCGGCCCCGCACCTCATTGCTGACGTCACGGCCGCCCCGCCGCCCCCGGAGGAGCGGAGCTGTTCCTTCCTCCCTCCCCAGCCTCGGTCCGGCTCCCTGCGCGCTTGGGGCGGCGGGGACCCCGGTACTGGCCAGGCCGGGAGTAGGAGGAGCGGAGTATGTCTCTTTCATGGTGCCGGAGTACAGGCGCGGGGATGCTGTGGCCGCTGCCGAGCGCTCCGGAGCGCGGGGGCAGGCCGAGGAACGGCGGAGCCGTGGGACCCCCTGTCGGCTTTGGCTGTGCTGAGCGGCCCGCCGGGATGGCACGGCCGTGCGGGGCAAAGAGGGGAAGGATGAGACCTTGTTGCCGGCGGCGAGGCCATCAGCGGGTGGCTGCAGCGTGGAACCGGCATCCCGGGAGTGCAGGAGCGCGATGGAAGTTTAGCAGAGAGCTGGTGGGGGGAAAAGCTGGACGTGAGCCTGCACGGTGCGCTCCCAGCCGAGAGCCAGCCCTCTCCTGGGCTGATCCCCAGCAGCATCAGCAGAAGAGGCAGGGAGGGAATTCTGCCCCACTGCTCTGCTGAGCCCACACCTGCAGTACTGGGGCCGGTTCTGGAGTCCTCAGCACAACACAGACAGGGACCTGTTGGAGCGGGGCCAGAGGAGGCCACAGCAATGCTGGGAGGGCTGGAAGCCCTCTGCTGTGAGGCCGGGCTGAGAGAGGTGGGGTTGTTCAGCCTGCAGAAGAGAAGGCTCCAGGGTAACCTTCAGGTGGCCCTTCAGTGCTTAAAGGAGCTGATTAGAAAGTTTGGGAGAGACCTTTTAGCAGGGCCTGTTGTCGCAGGACAAGGGGCAATGGCTTGGACTAAAAGAGGGAGATTCAGATTGGAGAGAAGGAAGGAATTATTTACAGTGAGTGTGGTGAGACCCTGTCTCAGGTTGCCCAGAGAGGTTATAGAAGCCCCATCCCTGGAACTATTCTAGGTGAGGTTGTTTGGGGTTCTGAGCAATTTGCTCTAGTTGCAGATGTCCCTGATGACTGCAAGGGGTTGGACCAGATGACCTTGAAAGGTCCCTTCCCAACCAAAGCAGCCTGTGATATTACCAGGGAACTATCAGAGCTAGGCTGTGCTCTGTTTCCCCTGTTTCTCCAAATCCTAGTCACAGGAGCTGTGCTGGGAAAGGACCATTTCTTTCATCTTTCCTTGATGCTGCTGCTGTGGCTTTTAGGTGGTGATGAGGAAATGGAAAGAGCTTCTCTGCCCTTGTAACCCATCAGGCCAAAAGGAATTGTGAAATCCATTCCTATCAAAATGAAGAGGGAAGAGAAAGTCCCTTCTGTGGATGGGAGCTGAGAAGGTGGGCATAGAAACAACTGCAAACTGTAGGAACTGTGAGCTGGAGATGAGATGATAGCTTAGAAGGCTGCAGAAGGTGCTCCCATCCCTTGAGGGAGTAGGAGGGAATCAGGTGCTTCGACTCTGCAGCTGCTTCTAGATGGTAGGGCTGTAGTAACAGAAGCCCTGTGGGGAGCTGCTCATCTGTAGGTTGAATGGATGTGGTTCTCCAGAAGCAGTCAGCACAGAACTGTTGTGCAAACATGTTGTTGAGCAACTGGACCTCTGCTGTGTGGGACACCAGGAAAACAGCAATGGGAGCACAAGGAGTCCCAGAGTGTGCCATGGGTCCTGCGTGCCTGGGCTTGAAGTGCAGCCACAGGGCTTTGGGCAAGTTCTAGCCTTGCCTGCAAATGAGCAAGGTTGGGAAAGGCCTCCAAGATCACCATATCCAACCTTCTACCCAACAGCTCCAGAACTACCAACTATGTCCTTAAATGCCACATCTACTCTAAGATGGAGTCCAACCACCAATCTAGGACCATCATGGCCATTAAACCATGTCCCCAAGTATCATGTGCACCCATTTCTTGAACATCTCTGGGGATGGTGACTCCACCACCTCCCTGGGCAGCCTGTTCCGATGCCTGACTACTCTTGTAGTGAAGAGATGTTTTCCCTAATCTCCAACCTAAGCTTCCTTGGAGCAGCTCGAGGCCATTACCTCTTGTCCTGTTCTGAGTTACTTGCAAGAAGAGGCCAACACTGGCCTCACTACAACCTCCTTTCAGGTAGCTAATGGTGAAGACTCGTGTGTTCCTTCTAGAGAAATGCCATCTCTGTTCAGGATGTGGTTGCACAGGTGATCCAGAGCCTCTCTGATTTCCTCATGTTGGCTTTGGATACATTACTGCATTCTCTGTGGCCCATGTGCTGCATCACAGAAGTCTTGGTGGCCACTTCCCCCTGTTCCTCATGGTTTCAAACACAGATGCTTTTAGTGCTTGAGCCAGTCACCAGTTTATCAGCTGGAATCACAAACCATAACCAGCAGATCTTGTCTTGGTCACATCCTTGAACATCTCATGAGCAGAGAACTGTGATGTGGCCAGTGGCTGCTCACAGAAGCTATACCTTCTCTTCATGACCATGAAATTCGGGGTGTGTAGGAAGAGAAGCGTTGGTGGTACAACTGAATACCAAGTGTTCATTGCTCCCTCAGCTACTTGGTGATGCAGTTGAGATGCTACTGTGGTCTCCAGCTGAAGCGAGGAGAGGTTTACTTCAGCAGAAGACTGAGGAGGCTATGTTGCCTCTCCTTCTTGAAAGGGAGGATGAAGGCAGGACTCTGAATATATTGGGTCACAGAAACCCAGCATGGTGGAGGTTGGACTCGATCTTAAAGGTCTGGGTTCAACCAAACCAAGTCTATGATTTCTACCTGGATTTGGTCTTGTAGGACAGGAATGACTTCTGCATGAGTGTAGGATATAGCTGAGAGACTGGCTCTGCAGTGGCCATTTTGACAACACTCACAGGCTTACAGCACAACTCGATCTTAAAGGTCTGGGTTCAGATCATCCAGTCCCAACACCCTGCTAGAGCAGGGTCACCCACGGCAGCTCGCCCAGGATCACAATGGCCAGGTGGGGTTGGAATGCCTCCAGAGAAGGGGACTCCATAACCTCTCTGGGGAGCCGACTCCAGAACCTCTCTGGGAAGCCGACTCCAGCACCTTCACATCCAGGAAGTTTCTCCTTATGTTCAGTTGGAACCTTCTGGGTTCCAGTTTGTGCCTGCTGCCACTTGTCACTGGGCACCGTCCTTTTGCCCCCCCACAGGTCCTTTATCTCTTGCTGAGCATTGCTCAGATCCCCTCTCAGGCTGTTCTTCTCCAGGCTCAACAGCCCCAGGGCTCTCAGCTTTTTCTCCTCTGATGCTCCAGGCCGCTCAGCATCTTTTTAGCCTCCACTGGAGTTCCTTTTCCCTTTGAGAATTAGTGAACTACCACATCATGCTGTAGGAGGAAGTGCATCTCCTCCTCTACTGGTCTTTTGCAAACAGCTGGCTGAGTTTGATGCCAGTGAGCTGCTCTTGTGACTGGGTCCATGCATCCTTTCTACTTCACAACTCTACAGAAGCTGGAAGGCCCTTCCAAGCCCTTTGGAAAGGGCTCCTCACTGCCCTTGGAACTCCCCTGTGCATCAGAAATCGAGTTGCAGGTTCTCTCCTTGCTTTCTCAGTGGGTTTTTGGTTGCATTAAGTGCAGCTACTGCTGTCTATGCTCTAATTTGCTGGCATTTAGGATGGGATGCCAGGAGAAGGAGGAACACCAACTATGTCAATCAGTGGTGTAGTCTGAGACAGTTGGGTGTCTTCCACTTGGAACAGCAGCAGTGTTGACAAAAGGTAATTTTTCTGTGCTCACTCTCAGATGTGAAGGTCCATACACAGCTTTTCTGGCTTTCTCTCCCCAGAACTCACATCTGGCTTGGTTTTGGCTGCAGTGATGGAGGTTGGATGGAGTGTGGATTTTTTTGGTGGGTTTTTTTTTTTTTTTCCATGGATTTTCTGGGTGCATCCTGAGAGTATCTTAGAATCATAAAAGTGCTTTGGTTGGAAAAGACCTCAAAGATCATTGGGTCCAACCATCAACCCAAGACCACCATGTACCTGAAGGGGGCTGCAAGAAGGCTGCAGAGGGACCATTTGCAAAGGCCTGCAGTGACAGGATGAGGAGCAATGTTTGAAATGAGAGAGGAGCAGATTGAGATTGGATGTTAGGAACAAGTTTTGCACCATGAGGGTGGTGGAACAAGGCAGCAGGTTGCCCAGGGAGGTGGTTGAGGCCCCATCCCTGGAAATGCTAAAGGTCAGGCTCAACAGGGCTCTGGGAAACCTGATGTAGTGGAGAATGTCCCTGCTGACTGCAGAGGGGGTTGGACTGGATGACCTTTGGAGGTCCCTTCCAACTCAAACCATTCTGTGTCAGCTAAACCATGTCCCCAAGTGCCATGGGCACAGGTTTCTTGAACACCTTCAGGGATGGTGACTCCACCACCTCCCTGGGCAGCCTGTTCCAATCCCTCACCACTCTTGCAGCAAAGACATTCTTCCTTATCTCCAACCTAACCCTCCCCTGGCATAATTCCAGGCCATTTCCTCTTATTCTATCACCTGATACCAGGAAGAAGAGATCAACCCCCACCTCATTGCATCCTCCTTTCAGGGAGCTGTAGAGAGCAACGAGGTCTCCTCTCAATCTCCAGGAGGAACACCTCAGCTGCTCCTCACCAGCCCTGTTCTCCACACCCTTCAGCAGCTTTGTTGCCCTCTTCTGGACACAGGACACAACAAGAACTCCTGCGCTGAATGGAGGCTTTGATGTACCTCAGGAACTGGTAACCAAAGAGAGGACTCAGAACAGTTTATCTACCCCAACCCGAGCCTTGACAGAAGCCAGGTGCCAAGGAGTCTGAAAATCCCCAAGATGTGGTTGTTCCTCTGCTGTCTTCTAGAGAGGCAGGTCTGTTGGCAGCACCAGTAGCTGTGATCCGTGATGGTGTTTCCTTGGGTCAGCTGAGAGTGTCCTCTCCTTCTCCTGTTGCTGGTGGTGGTGGCAGGCAGCCACCTTGCTTCTCTGCCATTGACAGTTGGGTGTATTCTGGAGTGCAGAGCGTCTGGAGCAGGGAACCGTCTGCTGCTGTCGCAGCTCCTGCTTGGAGCGTTGCCTTGTCTCCTATTTTGGGAAGCTGCCTCTTTCTGTGGCAGACATGGAATGTGTTCTCTTTTTTTTTTTTTTTTTTTTTTTGGGTGCCCCTTCCCTTTAGTAACTTGGTGAAATGAAGACAAAATTCTCTGGTAGTTCAGTCTGGCCAGGACCTTAGGAGACTTCTAGCCCAACCTTTCTGCTCAGCTGTGAGATCAAACCAGTTTGGTCTATGCAAATGCTCAACTTTGTGTCTTCCAAGACTGCAAACTGAAGTGATCTGGAGCTCTGGAACTTCCAACACCTTGATCATGTCAGATATTTAAACTTCATTTCTTTTTCACTGCCTCTCAAGTCCCAAATACTTTCACAGAACTGCAGAATGGTTGGAAGGAACCTCTGGAGGTCATCCAGTCCAACCTCCTGTTAGAGCAGGGGCACTCACATCTCCTTGCCCAGGATCACAATGCCCAGCTGGGGCTGGAATCTCTGCAGACAAGGAGACTCTACAACCTCTCTGGGCAGCCTGCTCCAGGGCTCCAGCACTCTCACAACAATTTTCTCCTCACGTTCAGGTGGAACCTCCTGGGTTCAGTGTGTGCCTCTTGGCCTGTGGCTGGGCACCACTGAAAAGAGCCTGGCCCCAGCCTCCTGCCCCCCAGCCTTTATCTCTTGCTGAGCATTGCTCAGATCCCCTCTCAGGCTGCTCTTCTCCAGGCTCCACAGCCCCAGGGCTTCCTCCTTGCAGAGATGCTCCAGGGCCCTTTTATTACCCTCCACTGGTCTCCGTCCAGTAGTTCCCTTTCTCTCTTGAACTGGGGAGCTCAGAACTGCACACAACACTCCAGTTCTCTCTAGACTTCCTTACTGGAGACACTTTTGTGCTCCTCATGTTCACAGCAGGCCTTAATATTGGCCCATGTCCTGTCAGTGGACACCACGGAAAGCAGTCTGTCCCCATCCTCCTACCTCCCAGTATTTTGAGGAGAAATATTTCACTTGCCCAATTTGCAGTAACCCAAGTGGGGTGTTAACTGGAGACAGTTTCTTTTGACTCTGTGATGGTCTGCATGACCCTCAAAGTGAAGTCTTGCTTTCCTTCAGACCCCACAGTGACTTGGAGAAGTGTCCACAGGTTCCCTTAGCACCTCTGATGCTAAGTGTTGGACAGCAATGATGTTTCCTCTTGTGGTGGTGGCAGCTCTGCACTTGTACTGGGGCTAACAGACCTTTGGACGAGTTCACCTGCAGCTTCCCTAGCATCCAAAAATGGCCATTTGTGAACAGCTTGCTCCTGGTTTCTTCAAGAAGAATCTCTCAGAGGTCATTAATTGAGATGGGGCTCTCAGTAACTTTCTGTCATCAGGCTACTCCTGATAACCTCCTCTTTTTCCAAGTGCTGAGAGAGTCTCCAAAAGGAGCTGCTCCATTGTTTTTCCAGGGAGGCTGACTGGTCTGTAGTTACCTGGAACCTATTTCTTTCCTTTTTGAAGATCTTTGGGAAGGTCTTGATCCATGAGGTTCTCTATGGTACATTCTTGGTACATAAAATTCTTGTGAATTTCTTGAATCAGAGTCTCATTTAGGCTGATGAAAATCTTGAAAATCCTCAAGTTCAATTAACCCAACACTACCAAGTTACCACTAAACAGTGTGCCCAGCTGGCACGGAAGGCCAATGGCATCTTGGCCTGTATCAGGAAGAGTGTGGCAGCAGGACCAGGGATGTAATTTTGCCCCTGTACTGGCACTGGGGAGGCCTCACCTTGAGCACTGTGTGCAGCTCTGGGCCCCTTGCTGCAAGAGAGAGATTGAGGTGCTGGAGTGGGTCCAGAGGAGAGCAGTGAGACTGGGGAAAGGGACTGGAGGGGAAGTCATATGAGGAGAGGCTGAGGGAGTTGGGGTTGTTCAACCTGGAGAAGAGGAGTCTTAGTTGCAGAGAGTGATGAGGTCCCCTCTACCTAAAAGGAAATTGTAGTCAGGTGGGGCTTAGGCTCTTCTCCCAGGCAACTTGTGACAGGACAAGAGGGCATGGCCTGAAGCTGCACCAGGGCATGGTTAGGTTGTCACCATCTCTGGAGGTCTTTAAGAAAAGATTGGATGTGGCACTTGGTTGCATGGTTTAGCTGATGTCCTGGTGCTGGCTATAGGCTGGACTGGATGATCTCAGAGGTCCTTTCCAGCCTCAGTGATTCTGTGATCATCACCCAAACTCAGCATCTCCAGCTCTAAAGTTTGATTAATTGTGAACACTTCCATTCTCCTGGGGCTCTTTTGGAGAGGTGATTTTTTTTTTTTTTTTTTTTTTTTAAGAATCATTAAGGTTGGGAAAAAACCTTCAAGATCATCAAGTCCAACTGTTAACCCAGCACCATCAAGTCTGGGATGAAACACTGTCCCTAAGCACCACATCCACACCTCCAGGGGAGGTGGAACAACCCACTGCTGATTTTTTCCAAGTGAAATTGTGGGTGGAAAGGTTCTTGAGTGACCTTGGATCTGAACGTGTAGAGTCTTTGTTGTGTTTCACTGCAGGGACAGAGATTCAGGTGAAGGAGACTTACAAGGTAGATGCTCCAACTCCAAAAAAACAAGGGACAGATGCCATATGAGTTGAGGTGGAAGGAAAACTCATTGCTGATTAACAGCTTGAGAGGGAAATACTGGGACATTGACATAAGGGATAAGCTGCTGTGGTATTTTAAGGCCTTCTGTTTGAGGAAGGAGCACAGAAGTGTCTCCAGTAAAGAAATCTCGAGGGAACTGGAGCATCGTGTCCAGTTCTGGGCTCCTCAGTTCAACACAGACAGGGAACTACTGGAGAGAGTCCAGTGGAGGCTGCGAAGATGCTGAGGGGCCTGGAGCAGCTCCGTGAGGAGGAATCATAGAATGGTAAGGTTGGAAGGGACCTCAAAGATCATCCAGCTCCAACCCCCTGCTATAGGCAGGGACACCTCCCACTAGTACAGGTCACTCAAGGCCTCCTCCAACCTGGCCTTGAACACCTCCAGGGAGGGAGCATCCACAACCTCCCTGGGCAACCTGTGCCAGTGTCTCACCACCCTCACTGTAAAGAACTTCCTCCTAACATCCAGTCTAAATCTCCCCTCTGCCATTTCAAACCCATTGCCCCTTGTCTTGTCATTACAAGATCTTGTAAATAGTCCCTCCCCAGCCTTCCTGTAGGCCCCCTTCAGGAAGGCTACTCTAAGGTCTCCTGGAAGCCTTCTCTTCTCCAGGCTGCAGAACCCCAACTCTCTCAGCCTGTCCTCATAGCAGAGCTGCTGCAGCCCTCTGAGCATCTTCGTGGCCCTCCTCTGGACCTGCTCCAACAGTTCCATGTCCTTCCTGTGCTGGGGGCTCCAGAACTGCACACAGTACTCCAG
>WBNM01017405.1:70767-147022 GCA_013399055.1 Ramphastos sulfuratus | reverse complement strand
CCTTTTGACTAGAGGGAATCACTTCTGAAATGCAGGAGATGTACGGTTGCACACTGAAACCAATGGATTTATTTTCAATTTCTCCCTCAGCCATAGGGCACTTCAGACTATCATGTTATCCACTAGTAGGCAAAAGGAACCTAATTTATTTTCTTATCCTTGCATCCCATGGCAAAGGACAGGAAACTTGTACATTTCTGAACTGATCCTGATCATAGCATACAAACTGTATTTAGCACTGCTTCTAAGACTACCTGCCCCTAATAACACCACCATCTGGCATTTCTGTGTGGTGTATGGGAAAAAACATTTCTTGCTGGTCGTGCTTTTGCACAAAATTACACTTGAAGTAATACATCCTGCACTCCTGGTTTGATCCAGAAAACAGCCTGGGAGTACAAACCCAGAAACAGCTCATAGTAAATGCCATCAGATCCTTAAGTCTCCTCCATGCTCCATGAAGTGTTGCTTCCAGCCAGTGGTACAGACCAAAGCATTTCTGGAGGTCTGAAGGGGAAAGAGACAGTGGTGCAGCAGGAGGAGCTGTTGATTGTGCAATGGTCAAGTCCTCGCCCTGGAGCAAGACTTTACACTGAAATCTGATATATAAGGATGGGACTGAAAACACATCATGGCAACTTTTGCCCTTGAAGGAAAAATATGAAACAAGAGCAAGAAGTTACTAGCCTTGCTTGACAACTGGGACAGCAGAGAATTACTTAAGACTTCAGGTGGAGAAACGTTTGTTACATATATTAGCCTTTTTAAACAGATCTCAAAGAAAGGCTGTTGTGACAGATTTAGCACCTCAAGGAACAGATAACATACATCAAGGTGAAAATGTTTGCGGGGTTGTGCGGTTTAAGTTTTTTTCTTCTGAAATCTGGCAATGTTTCAATCAGAATTCGGGGAAGATGAACAGTGCTAGCTGGTGGTGAAGCCCCCAACCAGAGGTGAATAACAACTTTTAGACTGGCAAATCCCTCTGTTAGAACCAGCAAATGATCCCTATTATAAAAGTCTGTTTTGTGAATGCTGCAGGGAAAACTGGTGCTGAGTTACCTCTCCCCAGGACAGGCGAGTGAAGTTAACAACAGATGCCAGCCCTAACTAAAGCATTGGCTCTGTGTAGGTTATCTCATACAGCTGCTTGGCGTAGAAACAGGTAAGGTACAACATAGACTTCACTACATGCTTGGTTAGAAAAACACTTGCAGGACCAGAGGAGAAACTTCATTAAATGTATTTGGCTGCAGAATGCTCTTCTGGATCATGCCAATGCAGCTTTACCCAAGGGTTGCTGTAGGTTGCCATTAAAATGAGTCACGTATAACTGCACGTGCTATTATTTCTAGATGTCTTACGTACTCCAGAGCAGTGGTACAGTGGTGTCCTAAGGGTTCTAAAACCCCTCACTGAACAGATCTTCCCAGATCAAGAGAAGGATTGTATTGCAGCTCTTGGCAAAAACACTAGCAAGTTAACTTGGCAGAGAGTGAAATGTTTACTCATTTTAGTTCAGTTAATTTCTTAGTTAAACATGCAGCCAAGCTGAATTCTAGGCCATGCAGGACACCTTTAAAACCTTTTTTATCTTCCCATTATTAGAGAGCTGTTGAGCAACAGAGACTCTTTCTAAAATGCAGTTTTGAATATTTCCTGGTTTCATAGTGCTTGACCTGTTTGTGCTTATAGAGGTTTTCTTGTTACAAAGTTGGCATAATAAATTATTTCTATCTATAATCCAGTTGCAAGTGTCCTATGAAACAAAGCACAAATAGAAAGTTGTGAGGTAGCTTTCAGAAGGAAAAGCAGCTGGTTAAAGCCCCACCTCTTATGGGAGGCTGTGCTTCCCTCTGCATTCTTGAAAAGCAGGAACCTCTAGAAACCGACAAACAAATAAAAGTCAAAACTGAACACAGCCCAAAACTATGAGTGTAGGATTCAGTGGCAAGACATTGCTCATGTGGAGTTGAAGCATTTGCTTGCCCAGACAAGTAAAGAGATGGGAATCTGCTAGGGTTTGAGCAGTTGAGTCCCTGCCACTAACATCATTATTTATAGTGTTGCACAGGCAAAGTGACTTACTCCAACAGACACCAAATAGGTGGGTAATATTTTTACACTCTGATGTTTCACTGGAAAGTAACCAAAGAGGACTCGCATTAGTCATGGTGTAAGCAGTTTAAAAAAGTAATCCTTCAACTCTTTTCTCTATTTCATCACTTATATAAGCAACACATTTGTGTGGATAGAGTTATAGATTTTTTCCTTCTAAAGATGTCACATAACTTTCAAAGACCTCAGTGTTCAGCTTAACAGCTGCTCTTGCTTTTTTTAAACAGGGCTTCTTCATTCATAAGAAATGTAAGGAAAGTGTGTCTGTATAATGTCTGGCAAAGCAGGCCCCTCATCTCTTGCTGGATAGGTAGGAGCCACCATTTTTGAGGAGGGCCTTTTTTTTTTCTTTGTGATCTTTTGAAGTGCACTTATTCATTGTTCCTTCACTAAATGTGGAAGTTTTTTCCGTCCAAAAGAATTACACAGAGCACATGGAAAGCAAAATGACCACTTACTCTTGTGATGAACACTTACCTTTGGGGCTGTGCTTTCACCTTTTCTTCTGGCAGCATTTTTGCATTTGCCTTTGGCACCTGATTGTGATGGAGAAGGTAAATGCTAGGCATTAGAGGTCTGTTCTTCTACTGGTTGATAACTCAAGTTGTAAGTGGCAGCGAAAGTCTACTCCACGTTGATAGATGCGACTAGCTTTCCCTCCTGTTCTGACTTGTATTTTTAACATGCTGGCCAAATATCTGTTGAGCTGTGGAAATAGCACTGCTTCTCCATCATGTGCCAAGATTTGCCTGGTCCATTTCTTTTCTTGCATTATTATTTTTAAAACTGGAAATGATATCACAAAAAGACAGAATTTGGTGAAATTATTTCTGCATCTTGTGGCTAGGGCTATGTTTGAGGGTGAATGCTCAGCTGGTGTTTTGCTATGGCTCTGTGTTTTTCAGTGGATTTCTGACAACTTACCCAGAAAAGGGCTTGCCCTTTCCTCCACAACTATCAAATTACATTGACCAAGGATTCTGCTTGCAACAGGGAAGTGCAGCAAATTATGATTAGTAACATCAGATGAATACTAGCTCTGAAAAAAAAAAAAGCTTCAGTTGTATTTTTACATGACTTATTAACAATGAGTAAGAAATGCAGTTAATCTGATATTTTGGTATTTCTATCTGCTAAGGACATTAGTAGGCTGGGACAGAGTGTAAAGATTAATACTTACACTATTCAGCAAGTACTGAGTGTACAAATAACCCATGACACAGGGAGCTAAAAATGTGTATAAAATCAGGAAGAATGATGTTGTAGAAGACACTGGAGTAAAGGATCAGGTGTTAAAAGAAAAAAAAAAATTCAAGAAAGCCCAACTTGGTTCTATGCCTGCCCTGGGCTTGAGGTTGCCTATTCTTAAAGCTCATAGCCCAGCACTTGTGACATGGGCAAAGCATGAAGGAGCTTAGGGCAGAGGAGTTGGGAGAAAGTACTCTGGCCCCACACCAAGGAGAAGAGGTTCTTCAGAGTGCTGGGGCCCTCATCACCTTGTTTTTGTCTGTCTCTGTCTTCAGGCAGAGAGGAGACAACCCACCTCCCTGGTTCTTTGGAAATTAAGGGGCTAAAAGTCTGTTGTTTTAGGACACTGAGTTGCTGGATTTATCATTTATCTTGGTAACTTTCTTTGCTCTTGGTCATCTTTTCAACTTAAGTTTTAGTTTGGTTTTCTGTTTCTGCAGTAGTTAATAAAAATAAACAAGAGTGTGGCTAACCTAGACTGCCCATGATTGCACTGTCTGGCTTCCTTGGGAGAGGAAAATTATTCATGCAAACTCATCAGATACCAGTTTTAAGCATTTCTTAATAGAGGGGTTTTCACTGCTTGCATGGGATGATGAAGATAATATCAAGCATAATGGTGGATCTTATTCTTCCTTTCTATATGGTTTTATTTGAGTTGAATTTCTCTATAGACAGAATTCTGTATGCTTTAGGGTTTGACTAAAGCCAGATCAGTGGGGCACTTTGGTCATAGCTTTTGTGTTAGAAAATGAAGGGCTGTATCCCTACCTGTAGTTACTGTGAGAGTGTTTTCCCCTCTGTGTCTTCTGCTGCCCTGTATCAATCAGCCATCAGAACTGCCCATTACATGTTGTTACGTGGGCTGCTTTTGTATATGCAATGGTGGGTCTTAGAATAGAGGCAAGAAAGCTCATCTTTACCACACAATCCTCAAGCAATAGATAAAACTGTGTGGCTGTTGCTGTGGATATATTTTGGGTTGGGTTTTTTTGTTAATAGCAAGCTGTAACACAGAGGTCTTAACTTCCACTGGCTTACAACTCGAGAGCCATTTCTAGAGTTTTTTAAGCCTGTGGGAAGGTTTTTCAATACTTCTTTTTTTTTTTTTTTTTTTTTTTCTTTGAGGGAGGTTTAGGTATTTCAGCTATGACAGGACTGAATTTCATGCTCCTCTAGTATCAGAAACTATTACTTAAAATAGTTCTACCCTGCTGTGGGCTGAGCTGGTTTCCTTTACGCTACAGCAGGCTGCTGGTTGGTGGGAGAAGGGCAGTGCAGGGGCATGCCTGAGCTCCTCAGGAAAAATCCACTCAAATAACCATCTGCAGGTGAAAGTCAAGGCTTACTCTTCAATTGCTTAACCTTTAATAGCACCTCTGGTAGGGTCTTTGTCAGAGACAGCCCCATGCTTTCTGCTAGCCTTTTCTGGTTATGTATCTCTAGACAAAGCAGCCCCTGATAAGTATTTAAGTTGTTCCTTTCACCTTTTTGCTTAAATAGTCCACAGTGGCTCAATATGTGTGTTAATGTAACTTGGTATGGCAAAATGTCCTCTGGAGCAGGTTGTCTGGTGAACTGTCACTTGTTCATGCACCTCAGCAGAACTCAAGGATTTCTGCATTCAGAGGCTGTGCTTCAGTGCTGCTGGATGTTAACATTAGCAGACACTAGTAGTGTACTCACCTAAGTGTGCAGGGCTGTGCCTGCTTTTCTTTCAAGCAAGACTTATTCCTTTTTCCCTAGAAAGATTGTCCTCTAACGTGCATGCTGGAAAGGCTGAGTTAGAAATGAAGTGTGGGTGTGGGCACAGCCACTCAATTTTGACACGCATATGCTGTTCACAAGAAATACTGACTTTGGAGACAAGGCTCTGTCAAGAGAACACTGCTCTGGCTTTCAATGCATCTGAAAATATTGCTACTTTTATTTCCCTACCAAAATATTCTGTGTATTGTCAGACAGATGTGAGAAAGCAGGAGGCAGACCATCGGGAAAAGGAAGATAAGGAGTGGAAAAGAGAAAGTGAAAGAGAATTTGAAGATGTTCAGACCTGAGCAACACCCACAATATCGGATTTAAAGCCTGTGCTTGTAACTGATGAGGAAAAAAAATGATGGTTTTAACCAACTTCAAGAGGACTAAAGTATCTTAACACTTCTTATGCAGATTTGTTAGGAAGTGTTTACTGACACTATGGAACTGCCACAAAATTGATTGATAATAGTAAAGCATTTCCACTATGTAAATTACCATCTACACGTCAAGAGAATAGCAACAAAGCTTTTAAGTGCTTCTTACACGTAAAGAAGCAGTTACTATTATCTGCAGTATTGACAGTACTTTGAGCCTAAATACGTTTAAGAAGTTGAGCAGTGATAAAAACAGCTTGTAAAAGCGCCAAGGAGCTATAAAAGAGCAGCATCATGATTCATACGTAAGGTCATGGCATGGGCAACGTTCAGAATTTAGTCATTTCTATTATCAGAAGTGTTTTGTGATCTAGAGATTGTAAAAGAGAGTAAAATTAATGGAAAGCTTACAATAAACTGCTGCCACTTGTGGGAACGACAAGCAGTTTCTTGGCTGAGCTAGAGTCCAACAGGCAAAAACATTCATTGTGTGACACCACCATGCTTGCAGAATAGAAACTGTTACAATCCAGTAGCTTTTTCCTTACCGGAATCACTTAGAAATGCAGACCTAAGGCTTTGCAGACAGATAGAAAACCTGTGCTCTCCTTATCAGGGAAGGCTAGGGAGCATGTCTGTATTTATAAAGTGAGGAATATTCTACCACTCTGCCTTCTTGCAATAAACACTACTTCAGACACGTATTAAATGTCCACAAGGTGGTCATGTATTGTGAGAGAAGATAAGCAGTTTGATATGGAAAAGATAATAGAGGCCCATGTACGAGATCACTTTTGGGCATGGGCAATGGGTGGGTTTACTGTGTAGTATCAGACATTTCAATATCACACTTTGTATATTGTGCTTTCCTATTTTTGTTAAATGAGTTTGCCTCTTGTCATCAAGAGTCTTGCACAGATTTTTAGTTCGGTACAAGGGCTGTGAGTACTGGGGTAATGGGTGTTAAAGAAATTGGCTTTGGAGCATTCAGACTCAACTAGAATTAAAATAGCCTTCTAGTGAGAGAGTTGGTCCCTGAAGCACAGCATGCCTGGTACTGACATCAGCTGTGATAGTGCTTCTGTCTAATTCTTCACACAGCCTTTCTGACTTACGACTTTTTATGTATTGAACTTTGTCTGAGGATGGAAAAATAAAGCTTTGTTGTGAAGGTGACTGCACGACCACACAGAGCAGTGGTTTCAGCATGCTGCTGGCTGGCTCAATGAAGAGAGAAAATCTTCATGTAATGTTTGCTGCTGTGGTTGGTGACATTATCAAATTTCCCAGTTCAAATACCTTTGAGAGGAGCAAGCCTTCAGTTTTTCTTTTTAGGATCATTTAATGAGTCATTATTTACTTCTGTCACATAGCAATATGGGACTTGATTTCTGGGAAAAAAGGTTTAACTCTGCCAAGGCTGTTGCTAAACAGAAGCAGCATATTTCCCATAACAAAGTTTCATGTGGAATTTCCAGATATAAATTCTGTCACGATTTTGTATTTTTCACTGCCTTCCTGAGGGACAGCAGCTCATTTCAGATAAATTCTGCTCAGTAATGAGCTTGAAAGCTGTTTCTGCATGGAAAAGGGAAATTAACAACATGGGAGTAAAGTAAAGCTGGGAACAATTCAGTTTGGGTTATGGCAGCAGGAATTTTAGGATGATTGGATGTACTGTCTGTGGGAAGCCTGTGTATTGCTGCCCTCCTGTCATGGAGTGAGACAGGGTTTGCTCCCAGAGTGCTGTCTTGGGGTTTAGCTGTATCCTAAGCCAAGTTCAACCCTTTAAGACAAGTTGTTTCAAGGGTCTGAGTTTGCTGTTCTCCTAATGAGGTTTGGAGAGTGGCATGGGAAGAAATGCGCTCTTGTTTGCTTTAATCTTCACTGGTCCCTCGTTGCCACATAGGGTGGGTTTTGTTTTGAGTGTTTGAGGGGTTTATATTTCTTTAAGTTGAATAAAAAAGCAAACAAACTAAGCAAGTTCATTGGGTGCTTTCCAGCTTAATAAAAATGGAGTAGATCATATTGTGCCCTGCCACATGAGTGATGGGAGACAAATGTTCCTGTTGTCTTAGTCATACCATGCGTCAGGCCAAAAGGAGACCCATCTATCTTCCTGGGCAAGAGTAATTTCTAACCCTCATTGTTTAGAAGGTGCTCTTGCAAGCCTGAAATGCCAGGAGAAAAATGCAAAGGAAGAAGTGAGAAGTTTTCTCCAGATAGCCCAGTTTACTACAGCGGCATAGGAACAAGTAGGTAGAGATTTTTGACACCGTGGTGGTATGTGAGCTTTGCCTCTGTACCCTTCTCGGATGTGAACTTGGTAGGAACTGCACACATACAAACTAGCTCTTTATTTCTACGTGACTGGAGTGCCAGGTCCCCAGCTGCTATAAATAGAGGCAACTTCAGCAAAGCTGCTGTGATTTATGACAGTCAGGGGCTTGGCCAAGGTGTCAGGCTAAAATGTTGATAAGAGAGGAAGTCTCTCTGACTTTTATTTTCAAAGGCAGAAGTTCTGCAGCTCTGTATTCATGTTGGACTGACTGCTTTTCTTTATCTCCTCTCTCCTCTCCTGATGCTGTTGTACATTTTTCTTGTCTTTTGGAATTGCATCAAATTAAATTAAAGCAGAGGGGTTGGAATGTTTTGATCTTTTTTTTTTTCCCTGACTTTGTTTTCATTTTGAATGTCAACTCCTGTGGAAGTACAAGAAGTTCTGGCTCAACTCCCAAGGTGTGAACTGACAGTAACCTGTTCATAGGATGTCTTTCTCTTAATCAAAATATGTAATTGATACCTTGCACTGCAAAACTACAAGAAACTTACAGCAGCTTTCTTTAAAATAGATCCAGAGAAGCAGTTAGAAATCTTTAATGTCAGTCTCCTAGTTTTTGGATTGCTTGGCTGAAAGCTGGGGGTCATCTGTGGCATCAGCTCTGTTAGCAGTTACCACTGGTACTGTACAAAGCCTCACATTAAAAATAAGGAATAAGAATCATTTCTCACCAAGTGAGATTGATAAAATTTGCAAACAGAAAAGAGAAGAAGGAACTTTAATTCTTGATATGCTTAAAGGGATGCTTCTCAGCCAAAACCTACAGTTCACAAGTGTCACCAAGAAATCTTGACTGTTTGCCCAAATCCCATTATCATTCAGGAAGTTCGGTGATGAGTAGATTTAAGCTCTAATATGCAAAGCATAGGAAAGTATGTGAGAATACTCACCTTTTATGGCATGGCATTTGCTGGCAATATTGGCCTGGTTGTAACAGACAAGATTAAAGGATTAGGAAGTAAGCCAGATGCCAAACTGCTGCTGCTAAAGTTGCAGTTTGCCAGTATATTGATTACAGTGGATTTTTTTTAAGCCTTCAGAACAACATTGTGTATCCTTATTTCTATTTTAGCTTGTAGCTGTATATCTGTATAAAAGTGGAGACCATATTTAATAAGAAACATGAAGTATCTTTTTCCTGAGATGCAATCAGTTTGCTCCAGTTCTGTAGCTATCTACATGTATTTGGTTCATTTTCTTCTTTCCTACATAGTTTACTTTATAGAGAGAGATTCACAGTTTTGACAGCGTTAAGGCAAGTAGGGAAACTCATGCTGAACTCTGTTCTTATACTGGCTCAAGAGAAAACTTCATAGAATCTTACAATGGACTGGTTTGGGTTGGAAGGGACCTGAAAGATCAGGTAGTTCAAAACTCCCCGCCATAAGCAGGGACATCTCTAAGACCAGGCTGCTCACGGCTCTAACATGGCCTTGAACACCTCCAGAGAAGGGGCATCCACAACCTCCCTAAGCAACCTGTTCCAGTGTCCCACCCCCCTCACTGTAAAGAATTTCTTTCTAATATCCAGCCTACCCTCTTCTAGCTTAAATCTATTCCCCCTCATACTATCACTACAAACCCTTGTAAAAAGTCCCTCCCCAGCTTTCTTGTAGGTCCCCTTCATGTACTTCAGTCTCCTTTGGAGGACACTGGCCGTACCTGACACTACTGACCTGCCATCCATTTTTTTCTCTGGAAGGTGTTCCAGAACAGAGTCCTAAAGCTTATTCTTCACATCCACTGCCTCAGGTCAGAATTTAATTTAATACCTCCAATTAAACAACAGAAGAATTTTGCAGTTTTAAAAATTAGCAAGGAATTGAATGCTAAGCTCCTGAGTTTCCTTTTAGTGTAAGGTTACACTCAGTAGCACGCTTTTCCACCAGGTTCTCAATCTGGGTTCGTTTCATTAATAGTACCAAGGGAGTAAGCTGGTAGGAAATATTCCTTATGAATCGAGGTAGCATGAAGGTAGACTGGAGTGGGACCCAGGCAAGACAGAAATCCAGGGAAACTGCTCCATCAAGTGTTGAAAGGTAAAAGTGGCACTGCAGCACGCTGAAAGTACAGGTCTGCCTCGCGGCCAGAAGCAAGGTGCTCTGCAAGTGTCTCAATGTCTGCTTTCCAAGCGTCACTGAAATTGGGGACTGAGATATGGCAAGCTTTTCTTGCTTTTACCATGGAAATTGGAACCCTCCTAACCTGAACCTGTATTTTACTCATTTATTTAGTGTATCTGGGTTGCTCACTGCTTACAAACACTTCAGCAGCTGTGTGTAGACCTGGATTTTCATTGTTGTTGTTGTTGTATTTTTTTTCTCCCCTAAATGAGCCCACACTCACATAGCTCCATGAATCAAATGAAATAGATTTTTTTAAAAGTTGTTTTTAGAGCTTTCTGTTGAATAACCATTATGAAAAGTTTCTGAATACTCATAAGAGAATTTAAAAAGTTATAGAAGTCTTGGTTGGAAAAGCCAAGTAGCAAATGGACAGAAATAACCTAATATGACCTCATTTTCATGCAAAGGCAATGCTATGAATGGTTAATTCTTTGAAAAAGAAATTAAGAGCTCCTAAATATCAGGTCTACTAAATGTCATTGAAGTTTAGATGTAAAAGCCATTGCTGATAGGTATCAGCTGTTAGTTGGGTGCCAGACAATATGTAAACAGTTTCTTTTACTATTTTTATTTAAAGCCACTGAGCTTTTGCCTGAGTCTGCTCCCTTCCCACCCACTTCCCAGGAGATGCCCCAGGACTTGTTTTATCATGTCCTGACTGGTAGCTTCAGAAACTGCACAACTTTGAAGTATCTTAGTATCATTTAGGTTGGAAAAGACCTTTAAGATCATTGAGTTTAACCATAACTGCACCAGCGTCCTGCCTCCATCCTCATATGCTGAATGAGCTTGGGGGGATGTACAAAAGCTGCAATTTTTCTCCTAAGCCTCAGAAACAGGTGCCTGATGTTCATGTTGCCGATCTGCCAGGCAGAGGCTGGAGCTGAGCAGCCCTCTGGCCATATTCAGTAGTTGCTCCTTGTCATTGCTTTATCTCATGGAGCAATGACAGAGCCTGGGGAAATGTGCAGCTGGGAAAAAAAAGTCTTTAATTCTAGACTTTATTTGGATTATTTTAATTTAAAAATTGTGAATTCTTAAGCTTTTTAATTGACTTAGGGGATATAGCACGGCATTCACATTGCTGGATACCTACAAACTTTATCTATGCTACCTTGTGGTCAGTGGAGAGAAAAAGGCACTTCTGGGGTGAAACTCAGATGGCATCTGTTAGTCACTTGCCTTAGATATTGCTGGAGGCCTGACCCTGTGCTGAATAAAAAGCAGGGTGCAGATATGACCCTCAGGTGCCAGTGTTTGTAATATAGAAGTACAAACCCATTCAAGTCACTAAGGGAAGAAGGTACAGCTCAGGTTGTACTTCCCTTCTCACTCCACCACCCTGTTTGTAAATAATAGTCAACAATATATATTTAAATAATAGAAGTTTCATGAAAATATTTCCAGATATCATCTTTTTCATAAACTTGAGTTAAAGACACTTGTTTGAGAGCAGCCCAGTCTCAGCAGTACTGTGTGTTTCTGCTCATTCTTACCAGGACTTAAAGTCCTCCCTGAATTTTGAATTGGTGAGAGGATGATTAGCGTAGAGAGGAATAAATAACACCAAATGCTACCTCATTTCACAAACAGGTGTGGAGGGTGAGTGACCAGTTTAAAATATATTTTCATTGGGGTGCAAAAATTGAACATTGGGTGGCTTCAGGTGCCTCCCCAAATCACAGGGGGAATGTGGGTTTTGTTTGCTTTTGTAGTGTTTTTTTTCAGTGAATTTGTCAGCATGGCTGAACACTGACCTGAAAGGGAGAGCAGTAATTGCTGGGGGACCTGCCAGCAGACAGCAAAGAAAAGGAGGGTGAGTCAGTGCAGAGTGACATTGGTTTTGGTCTAAAATCTTGAAAAACCCCTCCACTACTGTGTGAGGCAACAGGTGTAACCACAGGCTTTCCCTGCTCCCTCCCTCAGCCCCAGCTAATTTAGGCTTCTAAGCCTATGGAATGAGTACAACATAGTGGAGCCAAAATTGACGAAAATATATCCATGCTAATATAGGCTGTAAAATAAATGCAAACGAAAGCTAAAGTAGAACAGCTTTTATTCAGATGAAAAAATAAACCTGTTAGCTCTGATAATCAATTAAAATATTATGGAATCAAGCTATCACAGATGTAGAAGCTTATCCTCCTTAAAGTCATTATAAATCACATCCTTTCCTAAATCTCTCTGTTCCCTCTTACTGCTTACATTATAATCCCTGCTCGGGTATCATTTTCATGGCTAAACACACTGTTTGCCAGTCAGTTTATTAAGGTTTGTCTTGATAGTGCCAAAATAAATGCTCTTTTACAAAGATAAAAGGAAGGGTAATATTAAAATAATAATTTCACCTCTTTTCTAGCAGAGCCCAATTATTGAAGAAATTGGCACATGAAATCTCTGAGGTGATAGGGAATTAGTATGTCAACAGGAGCCTGCTTTGAAGTTGACCCACACTGTTCCTGGTGGTGTTGGACATATCCAGTATATTGCAGTGTTAAATGAGTAAAGAGAAATTTTTGGGGTGGGGGAACAGCTAACAATAAAACTGTTTTTAATTAATGAAAGGCTTTCATAAAAATAGATGGGACACATAGGAAACACAAAAAGCAGAAGCAGACAGAAGAATTATAGACTTGAGACTGATAAGAATAGTAAAGAGATTTTAAAGGGCCCGGAACAATTAAAGAAAATGTGAAACTATTAATCTTGTATAGGAGTAATTGCTTGGTGACAGGCTTACAGCAATGATTCAATAAAACACTCCCAAGCACGGAGAGTGCCCTAGGTTGAGAATATAACGAGGAGTGCTGCAGGTTACTGCTACAACAGCAGACACTTGCATTAAGCCCAGAACTGTTACCAGTCAATCCAAAGTATGATCTGAACAGCTTAACAGCCCTATGGATTTGTTCAGAAAAGTTATTATGAACAAAGATTCAGAAATACTAAAACGTGACCTAAAGCCAAACTTCAGAACAGATGAGATGTAAATTAAATATATTTCATTTTATGGTTTAGCTTGTATCAGGCAAAGCCAGGTAATACACATACACAAAATCTTACTGCAACAGGAGTGAACCAAGCAGTATTCCCTTTTTTTGTACGGGTAAGACTATTTAATGTAAGACATAGACATGGCTCCAGTCATGACAAACAGCTATGGATCACTATGGCTGGACATGCATGGACAGTGGAAAACACAGCAGTCTAGTCTCTAGCAGACCAGAAGAACTCGAGATACAAAAATAGGTCAAGATCATAGAATCATAGAATGGTAAGGTTGGAAGGGACCTCAAAGATATCCAGTTTCAACCCCCTGCCATAGGCAGGGACACCTCCCACTAGTACAGGTCACTCAAGGCCTCATCCAACCTGGCCTTGAACACCTCCAGGGAGGGAGCAGCCACAACCTCCCTGGGCACCCTGTGCCAGTGTCTCAAGATGAGGTGAAATGTGTAAAAGAAAACTGTTAGTTAAGAGCAGTCGGGTGTCTTCCTATGGAGTTGCATTTTGCTTTGCTTTAAATGTGAAACTAGATGTTCCTTGATGTTCACAACTTCCTTTGGAGACAAATGCAGCAAGAAACAATCAATGGTTCATGCTTTTGGTCCTGGAATTTTAAAGGTGACCTTTGTGGTGTCATGTCAATTTATACCAACTGGCAGTTTGAACATGGAGATATGGGTGTCCATAACTCCATAAATATTTACAGTAGCTCAGAGAAAGACAAAAGTTAAGAGTGAAGAGCTTTGTGTTTGTATTAACATAACTGTACTAATTTTGGTGTCATTCTTTCCTGTCTCTTAGCAATAGACTGGCTGTTGATGGTTATCAGTGGGGAACTGCCCATGTTGGTGAGAGGAGAAAGTCTTTAATTTAGAAACACTATATTTTTCTTCTTATCCCCCCACCCCCCTTTTTTTTGCCCCTGTGACTGAAAATGGAATGTAAGAATTATCAGATTTAAACACTTGGCTTTGCATTATGGCATTTGGAGAAGAGTGCATGGTCCTAGAGATGCTCAGCCTAGTGACCTAAGGTTTTCCTTTGCTTTGGCAATGTCACCCAGAGAACATGCTGGAAACTCAGTGGATGGAGTTGAAGTTCATTGTCTTTTTTAGTGCAAATCACATTAGTTACATCAAAATCTAATTTTTAGAGAAATGTGGCTAGAAGGAAGATTTGTTTTGTTTTCTGCTTAATTTTTAGATAATTGCTGCAGAGTTGTGTTTTCCTGACTGCTAGTGTGTTAAGCTTGGCCCCAAATTCCCCTGAGATATGGGATGGTTGTTTCTGGCAGTCCTTTTAATAAACCCCATTTTATTGCATTCCTGGTCTCTAAATGTAATAAATTCCAATGTCAAAGTTGTTGAGACTCCAAACTTTCCTCACTACAGCCCCGCCTTGAGGCAGTAAGTGATCTATAAATGTTCAGCTACTTCAGGACTATGATGATTCAGCTGAAAAGTTTTATATAAAAAGACATCTTAATTTAGTCCACTTTAGTCACAATTCTTCCTGCATGTATGAAGACCTGAGCATCTTGGTGTCCCATTCATGGAGCCAGTGGACATTCAGTAATACTGAAAGCTGTTTCCAAGCTACTTCAGTGTGAGTAACCCACAATGCAATAAATCTTGCTTGAATGTATGCAGAGGAAACTGAGCTAACAGTTCTTTTCTTATACATACAAACAGTGCACTTGCTTAGCTAAATTTATAGAGCAATTAGATATTAATTTGTCAACATTTTCTTGACTAGAGAAGATGATGTGTGCTATGGGTTGATCTAAAGTTTGGGCTACTTTTAAAAATGCATTTTGATTCAGATTAAGTAGTTCATTCTTTTGTGTGTATATACATAAAAGTATGCACACACACATATGCTATGTGAAGCTTTCTGCTTTTAAATTCAGTGCTTTTCTGTAAAGAGAAGAATATCCAAGTTGATAATTCAGTTTGAGGTGCTCACGGAAAAGATGAGTTGGCCTGGTGATAGGCACCACATGCTCACCATTGAAACTGCCACACTGACCCTTTCATGGCAGGCATGCTCTAGACAGAAGGGTATTTTGACATTTTTTATGTGATATGAAAGCATATGGATATCCTCTTGTGAAATACAGCTAACTTACGTGTCTTATGTCACTCTGTTTCGAGACAGCTGGAGCTCAAGTCTGCCTGTAACTATAAACACCATTAGTCCTTTTCTTTTTTTGGTCTGTGTGGCTCACAGCCACCACTCCTCCTGTGCTTTTAAAAGTGTAAGGATGGTAACCTACCTGCCCTACCTGCACAACACAGGGAAAGGTGCCAGGTAAACTGAGCCACTGGCAGACAGACTGTTGTGTGTATAAGGTTGTATTAGTATTTCCTGGCTGTGCAAATATTAGCCAAAGATTAATGTTAATTTCTGCCTATTAGATTTTATTGAAAAGACCATAAGAGAACCTTCAGGTTACTATTTTTTAAAAGGCAGGAAAAAAGGTAAGACTTAGTTGTCTGTAAAGCAATGCTTCATGAAGTAACTTCATGAAGTAACTTCATGAAGCTGAGAGAAGTCTGTGGACTTCACCAGGCAGGTCAGGTTGATGCTGTCTGGTGCTAACTGGAATTTAACCTCTAGTAATTGATTTCTGTTGACTGAAGATGAATTCTAGTCTCTAGCGAGGGTGGTGCAGTGGAGGCTTTTTGCATTGTAAAGCATGGTGTAACATGAGCTGACATGTAATGATGACAGGAACATCTTCAGGGCAGTTAAGGAGGAGGCATGCCTTCAAGAGCCTGCTTGCAGAGTCTGGGATGTCCCTGAGCATCAGGGGACAGCCAGGGGCATGGGGACCATGTCATGAACAATGGCATGGGAAGGGGGATGACCAGTGGGATTAGGAGTCCAAAGTGGACATGTGAAGTGTGGTGTAGCAGTTTCCCGAGCTTTCATCTCATTAGCAGTGAAAACTGTTGCCTTACTTGGGCTAGCATCTCCAGTGCCAGGGTTGGAGAACATGTGCACCAAGATAGCTGGAGACAGCAGGAGCGTACTGTATCTGGATGAGCCTCCCAACACAACAGGTACCTAAAGTACTCCCTAAAGTACCCCAAAGGAAGAGGAGGGCTTCCCCAAGGGGCAGCCTTTTGCAGTCATTAGTGGTGTCCCCTGTGCTGCAAGCTGCCTGCAATGAGCATGTCGACACCTCTGTGACATGCTCAGATTTCAAAGGCCCTCCTCCCAACCAGCTGCATCTGAAGAAATCGAGCAATTTTTAATTTTTTTTTTCTTGAAGATATCATGCCAAGTCTTTTGAAATGGAAGCTGGGGCAGGCCTAGCAGAGATTAATATAGGAAAAATGCTGCTGGCTTGATAAGCCACAGATGTCTGTGAGATTTGCTGAGGCTGTTGACAGCTTGTGATGGTTTGCAGCTTGCGAGGTCCCCCTGCCCCAGGACCAATGAGCTGGTTATGTGGCTGGGGCAGGGTTTGGCCCAGTGTGGATGTTGGTGAAGGGTCTGAGGAGACATGGAAGACAAATTGAAAGACTTAGTTGCAGTCTGGACCCAGGATGTCTTTGCAATGTTTTCTTATGTGCTGCACCCATTGATGCAAAAGGAGTGACATTTTATTTAAAATAATGTCAGTTGTTTAAACAATGTCATTACTGGCAACTGGTTTTTTTTAACACTGTAATGGGAAGACACAAGCTGGTGAAATTCTCTGGAAGCATAAGATGGTGATGGAAACTCAGCTTATTGCATTGACCTTGGGGGGACTTTTGCTGGTGCAATCATTCCTACAGGTAAACAGAACCTGTGCTTCTGTTAACTCTACACACATAATTAAACCTGTGCAACTTCTTTTAGGGAAGACCATCAGTGAGTCCTGTCAGCGACGACCAGTAACACTAATAAACTGGCAGTAACTTGTCTGCTCTTTTTGCGTGCATCTTCTCATCAAACACTGTCAGAGGAGCTGTGCAGAGTGTGACAGCTGGTATCTCCCAGCCTCTCAGGAGATAGGGTGCTCTGGCTGCTTTGTTTGTAGAAAGTTATAGGTGATTGCTCATCTAAAAATATGATTAAATTTGTAACTTCTTGACACTGTCCACACACAAGACTATGGTCTTTGTGAGCTGCTGTCACCTGGATTGCTTTTGTCTTCAGGGTACCAAGGCCAAGTACTTCACTGGCTTGTGGAGGTAATGTATGTATAAAGTGACCTCATGCACACTGTGACTTCTCACAAAGAAAACCTTTGGGAGATTTAGCTTCTGCTTGGATTAAGGTTTTTCTCAAGCTGCCTTCATGCGTGTCCTGGTATTTTATGCTCAGATTTATTTTAGACAGAAAATTAATTTAATTGAATTTGCTTCTAATTTTTTTCACCACTTTAAAATGCCTTTGCACATCCTGGTGTTTATATGCAACTTCTTGGTACCAATGCTTTCCAGATCTGCATAACAGATTGAGATTAGTAATGACCCCAGTGCTCAGCAAATCTCAGGCAAATGCAGCAAATTGCTTTGCCAAGAGGAATGAATGTTTATCACCTGCAGATTGGTGTGTGCCTCTGCAGGGAAATCCAACACTGTGATGTAAATTCAATCTTAGAAGTTTCCTGGAAGGCACTGGGGTAAATATGTACCCGCATTAGGGATGGGAATATGCCTCCCTATTTCCAGACAAGGCTTCCTTTAGGTAGCTCATCTGTTGTGTCAAGCCCATCTGCAATGGGGATGATTTCAGCACTGTTTATAGCTTTATTGTGCAAGTTTCTCAGGTAAAACACAACCATAGTTTAAAATGAGGCTTTAAAAAAAGAAAGGGGGTGGGGGGGAGGTGTTTGAGTAACTTAAGCATTCACAAAATGTCAGAAATGGCAGTGCTACATAAAACCCTGCAGGAGTTGGCTTTAAAAAAAAAAAAAGAGAGAGAAAAATGTAATTTGTGCCTAGATAATCAGTGGTGTTTTACCACTGAAATGTACACCACTTGGAGAATGGTCAGTGGAGCCTCTCACACCTGCACAGGGTATGAAATTCCTAACAATTAAAACAATTAATATTTCCCCCTGAAATATATTGTGCCTTAGCAAGAAGCATATTGTGGGAGTGAAAATAAACGTGGTAAAGCAGAATGTGTGATAATGGAAAATGTACTGCCAAAGACTTTGTGACATGTCCTTTCATTCCCAAAGTCAAACATGGAAGAACTTTGTGAGCAAGCATCACCTGCAAAGCCCATTTTTTGGGTAGCATTCCTTGTGAAAGGCTTTTGCTTTTCAAGAGTGGTAACAGGGAATTGTGTGGTTTCCCTTGTGTTTGTTAGAAAGAAACCAAATGTACAGTGCCCTTCGGTCTCTTCATTGACAACTCAAAGCAAGTAGTGTGGGGCTAAAGTAATCTTAAAAATGAGTAGCTTGTCTGTATTCCTACTTATCTTCTGTAGAAGAGGGGATAGCATGCATGTTTTTATATTTAATATTAGTTCATTTTGTCCTGTCCTTGCTCTGTAGGTGTTCACTTTCTTCTAAGTGTGGGAAAAATGTCTGTGGTGTATCAGTCACTTCACTTGCATATTCCATAAATGCAGATAGATTTTAGTTGTTATGTATATAAAAAAATGTGTGTACCTTGAGAAAGCAAACACTTAAAAAGAAGGATCTTTTAGTTGACAGCTCCAAATTTCATTCCTCAGTGTTTGTGGATGCATATTAAAATTGTTTCTTTAGAAAAGGAGATGAGGGTTTTCTGGCAAAAAGAGGAAAAAAAACCCCAGAACTTGGCTTTCATTAGTTGGTATTTTTAGTGTAATTTTCTATCAGAAAGAGTGAAAAAGCATTTAAAAACAAAAGCTGATATCCTTTGCAACCCTGGAGCAAAGCAGAAAGAGCTGCTTGTGTTCTATCGGTGCATGGTGCCATCCCTCTGCTGGTCCCCTATTTTTGGAAGCCTCTGTAGAAGGTCAGAAACATAACCCTGGCTCCTAAGGCAAAGGCAGCCTGGATTATCATTCATGTGAAACTGAAGACGGAGTGCTAGTAGAGAGCAAATAGTTACTCCTGTTAGTATTTCCTAGATGAACGCAAGCAGCTTAAATTTCAGTTGCTGTATAAAAAAAATGTTCAGCTTTACTTTTTTCCTTAGTCAATCATTTGTTATTTTGATCTAATGTTTGAAATCTAATCACTGCTGCAGAGAAACTATTTCAAAAAGCTACCCAGAAAAAAATAATTCCAATATAAATATTCAGAGAACAGCTATTTGTCAATGTGATAATAGATCATATATCATACAGCCATAATCATATACTTTGTTTAGTTTAATGTGAAATTGCTGCACTTACATTAGGAAGCAGTAAATGTCTCCACTGATGCTTTATGTGTTTTTATTAGAAATAGCAATCAAAAGAAAACCATGAAAGTTTGGTTTGGAAGTTCCTTGTTTTCCTGATGATGTCTAGTACTGCAGTTTCTTGGCTTTAGCCTTCAATGTGAGACAGGGATGCACTGGACACAGAAGGGTTGCTCCCCATATCCATGAGCTGTGCTGGCTTTTGTCTCTTAAACGAAAAACTGAGGGAGTGTCAGGGTGAGATACACGGAGGATTTGGTGCCTGTACACCTGTGTCCACCCTATTCTTCAGTTCCAGCTCCCCAAGAAGTGTGTCTTTGAGGCGTTTGCTTGTTGTGGGCACGGCTGTAGTCCACAATGCATTCCTGATCAGGATCTGTGGCTTTGTCCCTCTAGTGTTTGTTTGTGGCTGTGACTCTTGAGGAAATCACAGTACCTGCCTTCTCCAGGGAAAGCTGGATTCGTGTTGTCTCTTAAAAATCTTGATAACAATAATAATCAAATCTTGAAGTGTACTTGGAAGCTACATGTAAAATCCTAGTCATTCAGAAGGGAAGAGTGCACCGATTTCATCATTCAGTGAACTCCATAGGCTAAGTTACAGCTTCTTTTGACACTTGCTGAGGCAAAGGAGCAACTGGTAATGCAGGTAACTGGAGCAGCTAGTTAAAGTTTAAATGAAGAGCAGGAAATGCTATATAGCAGAAGCAGAGGGACATCATTAGCTCATTATTCTGCTAGATGAGATCCATGGCATGAGATATGGGACTAGGGATATTTCCCCAAAGCTCCCACACCCATTTGCCACACACCAGTTTTCAGGACTGGTGTTTCCCAGTGGGAGCTGCTCTGGATGAGGCTGTGGCATGACAGAGATGAAGAGTGGTAGGTGCTGGGCACAGCAGAGTCCAGCATTTTCAGTGAGTTCCTACTAAAAGGGATTTCTTCAGTGTAATTTAAGTGTGCTGGATAAGAGAGAGAAACGTTGTGTGTTGAGGC
This sequence comes from Ramphastos sulfuratus, assembly GCA_013399055.1. Lineage (NCBI taxonomy): Eukaryota > Metazoa > Chordata > Aves > Piciformes > Ramphastidae > Ramphastos > Ramphastos sulfuratus. The sequence goes on along the minus strand of WBNM01017405.1, from coordinate 126,711 downwards.
AGCTCAGGGGATTTTTCTGAACCTTTTTTCTATTGCATTATCAAACTGGGCAGGACCAAAGTGAGTCTTCGTTTGAAGGAAGGTGGCAAAATACAGTTTAGAGAGTTCCTTGCATATACACAGCCCCCATACTCCTTTCTGCTGGCAATGCTTTTCAGCTCAATTCATTGAAAGGTTTTGTATTTTTGTCTCAAGTTAGTGACTGAAAATAAAGATCCATCCTGGAGATGTTCTTGACAGTTCCTGCTAGTAATTCTTCCCCCACCTGATAGTTCATTTCTCAAACCCATTCATTTCCATTTTTGTCTTGGCTCAACTTCTCACGCAATTTATAGTTTCTCTGCTGATCTTTAATCTTCGAGTATTGTTTCTCCTGTATCACCATGTCAAATGGTTAATATCCAAACATGAAAAATAATCTTTAATTGAATGAAAGTTCTCTAGAAGAAAAAAAGTCTTTTAACCAGGTAAGCACAATACTTTGTAAGGGAATCTGTGCCAAACACTTTTCCCCTTATCATCTCAAGCTTCTTTCTCCTTTCATTCAAGATTTATTCAAAACCATTAAATGCTTAAATCTGATTCTGTGGGGTAATTTCTCTGAGCTCTACTTTTAAATATCAACACTCTATGCTATTTTCTCAACTGGAAGCATCTCTGACCTGGAAAACCTATCATTAATACTTTATGTAGCTTTCTCTGCCTTTCTTGCACTTCTATGTCCACCAACCTGGATATATTGATTTTTTTGAGCTTTGCTTCCATCTTAGTTGTGATCATCTCACATCATCATTGCTATTATTTATATCACCCTCAATCATCTCGAAAACTGAGGTCAAGTTCTATTTTAAAGTTCTACCTAAATTCTCCTCAATCTATGTCATATCTGAACTTCATAACCTTTTTTTTTTTTAATGCCCTTGCTGTTCTCCTCTTATTTGTACACACATTGCTGTTTGCTCTGAAATGCAAATTTTCAAATGTGCACAATGGCATTTGTTCAAATTGTATTGAAAAACAGAACAACCTTTTTCATAGGCAGTGTGATATTTATCCTAGACTGTAAACCTTTCCTAAATTCATTTTGCACTTTAAAAAAACAGATGTGCATTCATATCATCCTAGAAAGCAAGGTATGTTTAATTTAAAAAAGAGCTAAAAAAAGAAAATAAAACAACAGTTCTCAAACTGCAGATTGAAAAAGTTTGTCCCTAGCAAATGAGATAGTTTTGGCAGCAATCACACTAAACAGGGATTTTCCAATCTTGGCTGCTAACATGAGATTCCTTGTTTAGGATTACATTGCTTGTAGATTACAGAATTGGCCACAGAATAGACACACTGCTCAAATGACAGATTTGTCCAACCTGTGCCGTGTTACAGGAAACAGGGCCATGTTTTGTAAACCAGAGCTAATATTTTCCATCTGTAACCAAGTACAAGACTGATGAAGGACATAAAGAATATTTTTCAATGGAGAATGACTTGGAAAAGAAATTTCTAGTCTTAAAAAAGAAGTTTTAAAATTGTATTTCATTTTTGTTTCTTTCAGTGAATGTTGTTCTCCATGCTTCCACCTTAATTTCTACCTGTCCAGAGTAGCACATGGCTAATGGGGGACTGTAGTGGAGGTGTACAAATAATTTGAAGTGCTCCTAGAAAGCAGGGGTTATGTATAAAGATTAGCAAATCACTGGTGGGAAGCACATCTCTGTTATTCCAAGAGAATTAAAGTAGCAGAGGTGACTCTTTTACCAGAAAATGGATGTGGCTGTAAAATTTCAGCTATCTGTAATGTATTTCTGATATACATAGAGACAACTTATTTAACTTCTCAGTGCTTGTAAAACACAAAGATACTTTCAAGTGTATTATCTAACAAAGCAGTTTTCTCATGCTGAGTAACAGATTTTCCAGGAGGAATGAGCTTGTAGAGAGGTTGCAGCCCTAGCTTTCAGCAGGCTATACATGGGGAAAATTGGAACCCTCTCAAAGGATAATGGTGTTAGGGACTGTTACTTCAAAGAAGCTGTCACCCTGTACTCAGTGTCTATTAAAATAGTGATGGAAATGATAGACCAGGGTTAGGGGGTAGTTCCTCTGCGGAATGGGTACCTGCTGAAGATGACTGCTGCTCCAAACTGGGAGCCTGTGCTAGTCTTACTGTAAACTGAGACTATGGGTGATGGGATGTAATTGGCATTTCTAGCTCTAAGTGGAGTGAGTGAATACTAACAATTCAATTTAGTCTTAAAGAGAGGATTTGAGGTGTCTAGCTATAACATGTAGTACCTTCTTCATCTCAGGACACAGTAATCGTTTATCTTTGGTATTGCTTTGGCTGAGGTTAACTCCAGTGTTCAAGCTTTGCTTAGGTCTGACTTGAGAAAGAGAGAAGCCTCATTATTAACAGTTCAGCTTAATTGTGGGACACCAGAGCTGAGTTAAGTCATGTCCCAAATCTTCAGCCAGGGGAAACTGAAAGAGCAGCACTTTGATGGTTGCTGTATGAGGATGAAATTAAGTTTGGAATCGCAGGGCTTGTTTGATCTAGGCAGCAGAGATACATAATTCTCCCAAAATGAGAGCTGGTGTTGGGATCACTGACTGCTGCTTTGTCCTTTCAAAGCAAGTCATGGACAATTGGCTATCTCTATTCACTGGGTTGGTCAGGACTTAGGGTAGTGTTTGGATGGAAGCTGGCCATAACTCTCCTGCCTTAGGGCAGTGTTGACCAGGCAGTTTAAGGGCCTGTCTACAGGCTGCTCCTCTTGGTTGGTTGCAGCTCCAAGATACAGGCCAGCTTTAGCAGTGGGCATTTCTGTTTGGTGTTTGCCAGAAATCCTGCTGTAACTGGGTCTGCTGACTGGGGCTTTGGTTACGAGCAGAACTGGAACTAGCTTTATGGCTGTCAAACACAACTTACTGTGGGAACACAGTCCTGCATAGGCAGGGTGATAGATGGCATTGGCAGAAACGTCCTCCTCCTAAACAGAACTAAACACTCGTTTAGTCTTAAGGCAGTGGGTAGTGCAGAGATGGAGACTCCAGCACAGGAAAGCCAAAACTGTTGGTTCAGGGCTTGGATCCTTGTAGTTTAGTCGACATTGGACAAGGGAAAGGAGAATGCTGTGTCATGTCCAGTGTTGGTCAAGGATGTGCCATCTTGCTGAAAAGAGCCAGCCTTGCCACTCCCACTACCAGGAGCCCAGGTGGTCCTGTAACTGGCTTGCTAGTCTTGACTGAAGAACAAGTTACCAAAGGGTAGATCTAGTGACAGCTATGGATGGAGGTTAGCAGTGGCACTTCAGGATGCTTCTGCTCTTTGCCCTGCCTCTCAGGTTTAGGCTAGAGGCTAGGGCTGGGTGTGTGGTTGTCTGGTGACTCATCCCAGGGCAGTGCTTGCAGGTAGGATTAACACCAGATTAAGTAAAGAGATGGCTCCAGAAGGGATTAAATACTCTATTTGTTCCATTCTTCCCATTGTTGCCTATTTTGGGAAATTTGGTTTTCAGCCTGTGCCCAAGTCACTTGGAAGCTCCTTTTGTGGGTGATATATGAATCTCTCAGCATAGCTCTGAACCCCATTTGTTTCTTTTCAATGGTAAATCGTTATTTATAGCAAGGAGTTTGAGAGTCTCTGGAATTATTTGCTGTATGTTTTATACAGTAAGCCTAAGGAGGAACAAAAATAATTCAGATTCAAATACCTCTAAGCCAAGGCTCAGCATTCACTCTGATGCTATTCATGGGATCTCTTAAAAATCTGTTTGAAAGCTTTCAGATTTTCCTAGTTCTTCTGTTATCTTGCAGAATTTGAACCTTTAGCCTAACAAACCCTGGGAAAATTAAAAAAAAATGGTGTAGCTGGAGATTTAGTAGCTGATATGGAAGAGGTGAGTGGTGCATAAACTGTTAAATCACTGCCACATGGACAGGAAGAATACACAGAGTGAATGGGAACTGTGGTGTTACCATTTGGGAAAAGCTGTGTGTTTTGCAGAGCATTTCTCTGGGATGAGGAATGACCTGGGATGCCCTGGAGACATACCTGGGCACCAAGTCAGAGTCATGTGCAAACACGTGGCAAAGGACTGACTTGCATTTGGCTCTGACTGTTATTTTCACAGCAAGCAGGTTGGTCACTACACAGCCAAATGAAGAGGCTGCCATCTTCTTGTGGCACAAGAGCAAGATCCTGGGGCTTGGAAAGTCATTGAGAGGGCAGTAAGAAAAGCTGTAGCCAGACAGGATTGTAAGATGCTGAGAAAACACAAGGGAAGAAAGGGGGAAACGTCTGTAGTATTGGTAAATACCTGCATCAAACTGTATGTCTCTTAGGGCTGTGAAAAGCTTTAACAACTAGGTCTGCAGTGAAATGGGAGCAGAGGAGAACTGGAAACAACAGTGCTAAACCCTTCCGAATGTTTGTTGGCCAGCCAGTGGTGTCCCTGTGTTAATCACTGCCTGCTGCTAGGTGCTCCACTCTTTCCCTTAGACTTTAATGGAACAGCAGCCCAACAAAGGACAGGACTTGTTTCCTCCCCTGTTCTGCTAATACCCTGTTAGGAAGATGAGTTAAATGGCCTGGCAAGCAGATCTAAGGTATGTCCCTGAGATCTGAGAGACCTAGTGAGGGTCCCTGTGGTGTATATCCAGCACTCCCAGGAGTCCTGTCAGACTAGACATGGGAGTTTTGGTGTTGCCACGAGGTGAAGAAAAACCACTATTCAGTTCCTTTCCTCATAAATACCAAACCTGAGCAGCTCTCCATGTTACAAGGGACTAACGCTCAGGTCCTTGGTGAGCCTGGGCTTTCCTAGTCCATTCCCTGGCCTCCAAACGAGTTGCTATGCAGCTGGACAGCTCAGGGCTGCATGTACTGAAGCAGATCCTGGGGGCGGTTCTCCAGAGTCTCCCAGCAGTGTGCAATGTCCTTACTTTGCTCACCACAAGGGACACTCCTGAAGGCTGATACTTCATGACAAGTAGAAAATGTCAGTTGCTCGCCTCGCTGGGATGTAAACTTTCATGAAGACCGCAACTAATAGCCCGGGTAAGTGGAAGATTAATTTCTGTTCCACCTGGCGGCACACTGTGGATTAGGCTGCTGTCCCTCCTGGGGGGTTCGTGCTGGAGGAACAGGGCACTTGCGTACCCAGACAATTGGCCTCTTGTTTAAACAATGAGCTTCTCGGTCTTGTTAGCCAGCTCCCCTAAATTCTCATTTTATTCTGGTATGCAGCCTTGTGTGATGTGGAGAATTGCTTCAGCACAGAAAGACTGCAAACCTGTTCAATTAAAGGAAGTGCTCAGATCCAGCTGTTGGGGTCTCATGAATGCCAGCGCTCCTTGCCGAGTAAATAAGGCTGACACACTCTGCCCTTGGAACAAATACGACGATTTGTGCCTTAATTCTCCTGAAAAAAGGGCCTTTGTTGGCGAAGGATGGTTGGGGAGAAGGGGAGGAATGTAAAGCTGGTGCAGAAAATGCCCAGGGAGATAAAGTCTTCTGCAGATAAGTGAGGGCTCTATAGCATGAGCCTAGTAACAAGGCACCACAAGAGGCACGTACAGTACAAGCTCCTGTTACAGCCACAGAATTGTCCTGTAAATCCAGGATGCTTTCCTTTCATGAACAAGCCCATGTTGTAGAGCTGACCCTGTGCTGTGCCTGCCGAGAGCCAGATTAACTGGCACAGTTGTGGTGCAGGGCCATGCTCCACACCCTCTGCCTCTGGACTTACTCTGGAGACACATTTTGGCACTCCCTGTGGTTGTTCGGGCAGTCTGGGGTAGGCACTCAGTTACGTACAGGCTAGGAAAAAAACACATGTACATAAAAATCTTGTATCTACTTTTGGTACAGCTGCACCTTCCAATTGACATTATTATTACTTCTCTAGGAAATGACATATATATGTGTGTTTGAAAATGGCTGTGGCAGTTTCAGTAGGCGCTGAATGCATACAACTACGCATGCACAGCAGCTGAGCTAATGCTTGTCTCAAGCAGGAGCAGAGTACCTAAGAGGGTCTGAGAAGGTCAGGGGAAGGAAGAAGTTGGGATGGGACAGATGGACCATTGACTCAGGCTCTGCTGGGTGGCACAAGCCAGCTCCCGTGTCCTCAGAGGTAGTGGAGCATGGCACCTGGAATCCTTGCCTCAGAACAGGAGTTGGAAACCTGTTGTCTGCCACTGGGAGCCATCATGCCTCTGGAAATGCAGCCTTCCCCACTACTGCTCTTGTCCTCCCTTGGCCTTGTGTTCATTAAACATTGTGGCATGTGGGCTCTGAAATGTCACTAGGCAGAGCTGCAATTGCTGAGATGGAAAGAGGTCTTGGAATAGCCTCCAGTAGTAGGTTACCTGCTGCTGGCCCTCAGCATGAGCACTCATGTCATTTGTTGCACAGGCTGAAAAACTTGTATTTTCATTTGCCAGCAGGACTGCGAGGTGCATGGGACAGCAGCCCACTGCTGAACTGGGTCATGAAGTGATCAGATGTTAATTTTCCACTCCAGGAGTCTTTTTCAGTTAAGCATACATCCATCTGCAGCAATCTACCCATAAATGGGTATACAGGTAAATATGTATCTGCTTGTGTGGCGTTGTACACAGAGAGAGCATTTATGTACATGCACTTAAGAAGTCTAAAACCCTAATGCCTTTCTTGCCAGGCTGAGAAGAAAGGGCTGCATGCAAGAGATGCAGCAGCTGTCATGTCAGAGCTTTGCAGCTTTTCTAATGTGTGGAGCTCCTTTCAGGCAGCAGCTGAGCAACACCCCCTGTGCAAGGAGCCTGGCTGAGGAAATCCCCCTGTGTGCGCCCAGCTGCCCACATCAGCCTTCTCTGGTGGATGGTGATACACTAGAAGACCTTTGAAAGAGAAGCATTATCATGTGGTTTGTCTTACTGTTTCAGTGAGGTATGAAGATCACCCCTTGCCCCTTTGTTAATTACTATTGTGTGTATTCATACACATTACTAGTAACAAACTGAAAGAGCAGCTTGGTAAATAAACCCCAAATACTTGCACTGCTCAGGACAATATGATGGAGAGGTCATTTGCTCTCAGCTGCACTGAAGCAGCAAAACCAGACTAGAGTCGTGCTTCAGTTGTTGAGGAGGCAAAATCCATGCTGGGCCACAGAGGTGAGTGGGCTGAAAACAAGCACTGCTCCTGTTGCTGCACTCAAAAGGATTCAGGCAGCTCTAGAGTCAAAGGCCCTTTCAGTGCTTGGTTCCTGACCTATGTAGATGCTTTCAAGACTTCTCCAGTGGGTGAACAGCCAGACACTGCCCTTAGATTAACAGTTCCAGCCAGACCAGTCCAGGGAGGAGCCTCTGTAACCGTTAACTTTGCTTTGGATTTAGGATCTTGCAGGTGGGCTGTCATGAGGGCAAACACCAGTAGGCATGGCCCAAGGAGCTACAGCTCTGCCCCAACACGCTTGGTTATATTCCTGCACCCTCAGCATCTCTCCTGCTTTGATGGAAGTGCTGCATGGGAGCAGCCTGCCTTGCTGCACCTTTACTTTGCAACTGTGGCTGATAGGGTGAGGGGTGCTGTAGCAGAAAGCTGCTGATGTGTTACCCCACCAGGGCTTCGTCTGGGTGCTAAGGGGGAATGGGACACACAAACCCCTTCCAGCCTTGAAAAATGCCCGTGGGGCAGTGGGCAGGCTCCTGTTGCACAGCAGCCAGACTGGCTGGCACCCCAAGAGCAAGCTCCAACCCCAGACAGCTGCAGCCAGCCCTGACAGCGGCCGTGCTGCACAGGAGGAATGAGGAGGCGAGTGGTCAAAGTAGGCAGCTGCAGGGGGAACTGCAGGGGCACCCAGGGGCATACCACACTTAAGACCAAAACATGCCCTACACACGTGTCAAACGCACAACACCCACTGCACACCAACCTGCACTGACCTGCTGCATACACCAAAACCAGTATTGGGGTGTGTATGTGCTATACTTGGGACACAAATCAGGACCGTGACACATGGTGCAGCCAGGACCTGTGTGTGCCACAGGTGAGTCACACAGTGGGCAGTGCACTGTATGTGCTCCACAACTCCATTGCACACCTGTGTGCCACGCAGCACTCACACCTGCACCACAACCCACTCGAGAGTACCTGACACTCGTGTGCCAGACATGGCCCACAACACTTCTGCACGACACACTTTCACCAAGTCAATCATGCACTGCACACTTATGCTCCACATTTGCTGCACACACCAACACCATAGGTGTGCTACTGCACAACACCCATGATGCTGCACATGTGACACACCAAGAGTGGCTGCACACCAGGACACACCACACTTCCACTGCACGTATGCAAGGCTACCTTTGCCACACATCTGTGACATATCACTTGTGACACCACAGGACATTACGTGGATTACAGCCCACACATATGATGCTGCACGTCAGACTCCACATGCATGACAACTCTGGTGAAAGGTTCATTTTATTGTTTTATTTGCCAAGCAGCAGCACTCTCCCCCAGTAAAGCACTTTTCTGAAACAGGCTGGTTATCAACACCGCCCCCTCCCCTTTCAAGGGAACCACATAGATACTCCAGTCCCCTCAGCCTACATCACCTCCACAAAAGCAAGTCAGAGGCAACCCCCAGGCGACTTGGTCTGTGCTGTGGCCCAGCCGTGCAGAGCCATCAGGGCCAGGTTGTTGCTGTGTAACACAGCTCTTCAGCGCCAGCAGGAGCCGCTCAGCTTGGAACATGCCGCAGCAGGAAGGCTGCAGGACAGTGCTGGCTGCTAAGCACAGCTGGCATTCAGGCTATTCACACATCTGCCTGCTCCCCGTGGGCACAGGGCTGCAGTGCAGGCAGGGGCTCTGCAGGGCCAGCTCTCTCACACTTCACTGCTCCGGACCATGTTGTTAACAAACCAAGCTCGGAGCAAGAGCCACGTTTTTGTCGGGCCTGAGTGTAAGTACCAGGGTTGCTGGTGCAGGAAGCCTGCACTTCAAAGAGCTGCTGCATGCTCCCTGCTAAGCTGCAGGCCTGAGCACGGCCATGCTGGGGCGCAGGAGAACAGGACCTATGCTACACTTCTGGCCAAGCACTATACACAGCCAGGCACACTGTGAGCTGCCTCCCAGCCAGGGCTGCAGGACTCCACCACTGGAGCCCTCCAAGTTCAAGAGCATACAGTAAATCTGGATGCTTACCTCTCTCTGCATTCAGCCACTTGCCAACGCCACTCCCACTGTTTGAGACCCATGCTATAAAAGAGTCATGAAACCATTAAACTGTGCTCAGCTGGACTGGAGTTCAGTCATCAGTATTTCAGTTTAAAGAGCTGTAGCACCTGACGGTGATTGCTTATGTGCTACCATAAGATACTGGTCAAGTCCATCACACCCATTCTAGTCCCTAAAGTTTATGCTAAGACAAGCAGCTCCCAAGTGTGCTACCAGAGTAGTTGTTAGGACTGCTCATCAGGTTACTCACTCTTTGTAAGGGGTGAAGGCTCCCTTGGTTTGATGATTTTAAAATGCTTTATCTGTTAAGTCAAAGGCAGGTGAGTGCATTCTTCTTTTGGTGGACTTCAGCTTCTAAAAGCCACTCTGGTCACCAACCACCATCCACTCCCTTCCATCTTGAGGCCTCCAGCAGTACATGTCCATGACAGCCCAGGCTGGGAAGAGAACACCTTCACCTGTGGAGTTTACAAAACCACTGAACCATTAGATCCTGAACAACTCAAGACTGGCTACGCAAGCAGTTCAGACCTCCAGAGCACAAGACTGCCTCAACTGTACCCCTCTGAGAAATGGTTACCAAGCTAATATGAGTATCAGCTGCAGAGTGGTACAGGGCAGTTTCTTTCAGGCCACGTTGAAGGGAGAAAGACACCTTTGATTCTCTGTTACACCTGAAAGTAAGGCTTTAAGTTACAAATCCAACTCCTGTTTTAGAATGGATTTTGATACCCCAGAGCAAGAATGCTAGTGCTGGTAGGACTGAAGGGCACCTGCACACCTTGCTGGCAAAGAGTGGCAATGTGTGACAGGTAACACAATATGCACTGGTGACTTTTCCCATCCTAAGACTTAAGCAAACCTGCTGTAACCTGCTGGCCATGGCAAGAAGCCTCAAAGGTGTGGTCGAGGCCACTCAACAAACAGCCAGAGAAACCTAAACCAGTTTCAAATCACACCATAGGGTAAGTTCTGTCTTACATAAAGATGTACAGATAAAGCATTAGAACAACCACACCAACTGTCAAAGCCATGAGCTCTTGGTGCCTTTATTTCAACGTTGTCTTCTTCCCCAACTGAGGCATGGGCAGAGGACACCACAGGCACTCTGACCAAGAATGCTTCTCCCATGCACATGATGTGCCTCTTCTGTGCTGAGCTTGTGCAAGCTGACTCTTACTCAAACATTCACCATGCTCAAACTGAAACTGAATTCAATTTTTGGGGGGTGTTTTGGAGCATTTCCAAACCCAGTGTTTCAGTTTTGGTCAGACTTTGTATGCCAGCACAGGCTAGGCACTGTTCCCCAGGCACTGTTACCATTACTGTGCAGCACAACGCATTACAAAAGAAGGCTGTGTCATGCGGTGTCACCAAGCCAAAACATCTGCTGAGCTGCCACCACCATAACCTGACTTTCTATGAAGCACAAAAGTTTGTTGCCTATAACCTCGACTTTGGGGCATCTCAAAAGAAAGTTTCTACATTTTATATTCTGATGAGTATATGCCAAGGTGTACAACACTTCACATGTACACATTTATGTACAAGACCAAAGTTGCAGAAACTCAAACAAAGCATCTTGAGAGGTCATCTAGTTCTTTCCACTACCACTTTGTAGTGCAGATACAGTCACAACAGGCCTCACAAGCTTTATGTGCATCTACACCTCATCTGTAGATGAACTGCTCCCCAGCGGTTCAGAGCACTCTATATAACCCTCTTGCAAAGACTGTAGATAAAATGCTGCTGAGCAGGCTTGCTTTTAGGAAGAGCTTTGTATTGTCTGCACCTTCTCCTTTTCTTTGACAGGTCTAGCTCTTCTTCCCCTCTCCTCTGACTGAGGGCAAACAGAAAATGTCCTTTGTTGCACCTCCCCCTCTTTGGGTGTCATGTTTTCTAGACCCAGTTGTGGATTAAATTCCAGTGATCCAGAGGAAGGAGCAGCCTCCTCCACGCTAGCTTAACAGCCAGAAGAGTTCAGCAGCAAATCCCTCTGGAGTCAGTAATTTATATCCCCTGACCTAGGAGACATCATTACTGTTGGAACTTGGATGATATTTCTGGAGTGAGACGTGAAATAGGAATTACTGGAGGCTGGGCCCATGGAAAGCATTCCTGTTTAGCACTCATCCCAAGGGCTTTACACAAGTGACACACCCACATCAGGCTGAACAAATCCCAACTGACGATTGTGCAGAGCGTTAGTATCAGCATCCTTCAGGAGGAGGATGGGCATCATCCAATGGAGTACAAGGTGCAAAGCCAGGTATACTTCTGGGTATTCAACAGGTTAATATGCAGGTGTGCCTTTTGTGGAAATGAGGTCTTCCTGCTGCCTAGCATGTTTCTGTGCTATTTCAATCAATTGCTTATCTGTCACAACACAGTCTGGCTGTATTGCTCTCATCAGCTAGATCAGCACAGGTTTATTTTCATTTCTGTCTGCCACACAGATCATTTGCCCTCAGCCTCAAAAACAGGGAGGCCAAAAAGGAAATCCCCCATATACCCCATTACCGTGTCTGTCAACCTCAAATGACAAGGCTTGTACGCCAGTTACAGCACACACACAGCCTGCCCTTGGAGTTTAATACACCTTCACCTTCTGAGAGCTTACACCAGTTGTGCCAGCCGTCTTACAAAAGCATGGTTTGCTTGGGCCCACTGTCCAGCACACCACTTTTAAGTCCAGCACTCTGCCCAGGATGGTTACAGCCACTGAAGGTACTTCTAACCCAGGGATAGTTTTGGACCAGCTGCCTTCACTAACAGAAAGGCCAGAACAACTTTTCTTGCCCTCTTCCTCCCCAGCATGTAGATATGTAATATGTTCTGGAGACTCTGAATATCTGAAACAAGAGACAGTCATTTGTCTTTATGGGCTGCATCAAATGGTGGATTTAAAACAGTTGGAACTATACAGAGCGAGGGCAGGAATGAGGAAACTTCGTTTGCTTCCTTGGTAACAAAATCTACAGCACAGCAGGAGAACAGAGCATGATAATTAGGGAATTACAGCTGTTAGTCACAGAAAATATGCTGCAGTTGCAGGTCAGGGACCTGAGGTTGTGGTACAGGAAGGAAAACTGTAATTCAGAGTCTGTGAGGAACTCGCTGCATGCATTAGACTTCTCGCTACTTATAGCATCTCTCCACCTGTTTTCTGGGGCGGAAATCAAGCAGACAAGACCATAGATCAGCAACAAGCACCAAGGAAATGCAGTTTCTCTACAAGAGTCAGGGCAAAAACTACTTTCATAGAACTATTTTTAATAAGCAGAAATGGATATTCCATCACCTCTTGTTCACTGCCCCTCCTTCTCTCTTGGCAGCCCTCCTTTCAAGCAGGACAACCAGAGGTACAAACTTTAAAATGAGGGAGATGCCAAAACTTGTCCATAGAGACATTCTGGGAGATAGGTCCCTTAAGAATCACCAGTTAGTTGTTACAATGGATGTATTATGTGAGTCCCCTGGAACAGAGCTTGGATTGGAGACCTCTGTGTATTAAGCCAGAGCCTTGTGTTAGTTTCCTGCAAGTGGTAGATGTTCCTGAAGGGAACTGAAGGATACAAAGGGGAATACAAGCCCAGACTGAAGACACTGTCACTTGATTTTCCTAGCCTTTACCTTGCAAAAAAAGCCCGAAAGGCAAACTCCAAAGGCACCAGAACAAAGCCAAGAGACCCTGCAGCAACACCGTTAAAGCAACTCTGATCATAGTTTGCCCAAAAGCCTCTGCCCAAGCAGAGGACTTTTGGTGTAGTTTATGACCAAGTCACTCACTAATCACCTCCTGTGAAATGCTCTGCCACCTGCTTTGTCAGCAGGAGCTAGACCCATTCCAGAGGCCTAGAGTCCACTATAGCTACTGCACACCAGAAATGCTCACCTGACTTCACCTGGCCCCAAATCTGGGCAAGAAGCTGACACAGCTGCACACTTTCAAAGGTGGATTTTGAACTGGACAGAAAGCTCATGGCATTTTCCTCATCATACTCCAAGTAAAGGCACACACAGCTATGTTCAAGGCATCTTCTAAACTGGACTCTCATTTCAGCTGAGAAAGATGTGGCTTTTCCAGACCTTGAACACTGTTAAGCTTTCATACTCTTTTGGTGAGTTAAGCAAACTGACAGCAGATGAGCACAGTCACTGCACTGACAGCCCAGACTTGGCAGAAGTGAGGCTATTAAACTTGTGTGCTTTCCTGCAACCTTCCATCCAGCTACATTCTCCCTAAGGAGCTCCTCATCACTATGTCACTCAAGAGGGGAATTGTGCTTTGTTTGCCTCTCCAAATCTTCTCCACCCTTTGATCCACACTGGCCATTGTTGAGGTTTGTTTTTTTCAGATAATCTTCCCTTGCTAAAATGTTAGTATCTTTCTTACTTTGTCCTTAAACCAAATTGCTTCAGAGACAAGAGAGCAGACTCTTACAGGTGAGAACTGGGGCATAAGGAAACATGAAGGAACCTAAATTTGCTGAGGAAAAGAAGGAAAACCCACCACACCCTGAGGCTGACCAGGAGCTGACAACCTCTTTCTTTCAGCCCTGCACCTTCACAGCCTGACCACACACCTCAGATTCAAAGGCCAATCCAGGAGACCTCAAGCCACAAGCTCAAAGCTGTCCACAGGGCACAACTTGCTCACTTGAGTGTTAATAAACAAGACTTCCAGCATTTGCTGTGGTACCATCTAGCAGCTTTGCAGCACATCTAAGCCAAACTCATTCTTTCCATGGTAGAGCAGCTATTAATAACTTCCTATCACCAGCCCAGCCTGCTGACCAGTAGCCAGGCCTCCCCATTTCTCCTTGAAGGCTGGCAGCATGCCATGCAGATCAACTAATTCAAACTATTTTGGGCAGGAAGGTATTTCAGTGTCCTAGACCCTCAGACTGCCCTAAGTCAGCCTCTGTTTCAAGGTGATATCACACAAATGAACTTACTGCTCAGCTGTGCCAGATGTCACAGTTCAGAGGTGACCAATCCCCCTGGGCTCTGGGGAAAAGCCCAACCCTCTGTACTCTGGCAGCTGTCTGGATGTCATGTTTTCCTGACTCTGAGCTCTAGGGACAAGTGGTGAGTCCTCACCCTCAACCAAAGGGGTAAGACACTTTTATTCTCTTTGGTGAGTTGCCCAGCCTAGGACCTGTGCCTCACTCAGCTGTCAGCCAGAGGGTTTGCTCACTTGAGGGCTGTGGTAATCATGTTGTATGCTTGATGGAGACCTCCTTCCTGCCCTGCTTCTGTTATTAGCAGACTGTCAAAGGCAAGATGGCTCCCAGTCTCTACTCAGAAGATGACCTGTATTGAGATACACCACTTCCAGTAAGAGGCATTGCTGCCATTTGGGACAGAATTTCTTTACATGAAGAACAAAGAGTAGCTGGGATGAACCTCAGTCTTGTAGCCTTTTCACCAGAGCCCTAATAATGTGATAATTGCTTTTAAAGCCTTCCAGAGGAAGATCGGAATTTGCATTCTAGAGCCTCATGTAGTGACTTGCCTAAAGATGTACCTACACCCAATAGCTGTCTTGCTGGTACATGTGTAGGCATTTCTCTAGGGGGTGACAAGGATTCACCAGGTATTGGTGCAATGCAGCCAACACATCTCAGTAAAGTTCCAAGACCATCCTGGTAGTGCCAAGTGCTGGATGCCATTTTTAGCATCAGAATAACTAAGTATTTAAGGACAGATCTTTCCTCAAATAGACAAGAAGAGCCAATCAGCAGCTGTTTCTCTGGAAAGATTTTTGCCAGCACTACAAATGCTGCACACGGAAGAAGAAAGATGCTAGTTCTGAGGAATAAATGCACATCAGATGACACTGCCACTAAATATACTTGGTGACCGTAAGCGCAGTTCTTTTGCTTCCAGTCTGGTTCCCCTCTTTGGTGTGAGCAGCAGGGGCATCTTAAACCAAACAGCCCCAAGATGAACTCAGTTTAATCACACAGTGTGAAGGAGGGGGTGGGGAAGAAGGAAGGATAACCAATATTAAGTGTGGAAACTAATACAAAAAGCTGCTGGGATATTAATAGTGTGCTGAACTAATAAGATGCAGTCAAAGCTATGGAGTTTCTGTAACACCACAGCAGCTGCTACTGTGAAGTAAGAGACTAGAGTGGATCTGTGTATTTACAGCAGTTATCTGAAAGCTTGAGCATGTAATTCCACTCAGAATCCCCACCAACACAAACACATTAAAAGCAGACTCAAAAAGCTCCTGTAAACCCACTGAGCACAGTAGCTGAAGTTTCCCCATGGAATAGTTCATAGCATTACAGCTATTCTCACAGGGATAGGCTAAGAGCCTTGCTGGACCCAGCATGGAGCAGAAGTAGCTCTTGCTGAGAGAAGGCTATGCTGTAGTAGCCCAAAAGAAGTTCTACTAGACAGTGACTGATGAAAAACCTTTGAACCACACTGGCTTTTTTCTTATGGCATCTACAGGCAAAGCTGGTTTGTCTATGAAGAGATTATTTTCTTTCAAGAGTTTGATTCTGGAGGCAAAGGGCCCCTCTGGCCAAGCTCTCAGCCCTGCTTCCAGCTGTCTCAAGAAGCAGGAGGCTAGCAATGCCTGCACCATTCAAGGCTACGTCAAGCACACAGAGCAGACACCTTAAAGCCCAACCTTCACACCTTTGACAGGAGACATCTCATTCTTCTTTGGAAGCATTATCTCCGCACTGTTTCTGGCAGAGAGAGGACAGCCATAGGAAGTAGGCCCTGCAGAGACTGCTGAGCTAACAGCACGCTGTAAGCAAACCTCCAGTGAACCTATGGGAGAGGAGGGAAAATAGTACACCACACATGTGGCCCCTGCTGTTCTAGGGGCACACTAAGAGCAGCTGCAACCAAAGGAGCAGAGTTAAGTACAGCTATTGGCCAGAAATGCTACAGTTCTGAGTATGGACCAAGATCCCATCATGGAATTAACAGAGAAGCACATAGCATGAACAGATTATGGATTTGAAGGCAGGTGAACATGATCTCTGTACAAGAAAACTGCAGTCTAACAAACAGGATCACCATGATCCTCTTGGAGTTCTTGAGATAAGCAGTAGCCCTAAAGTGCCTGAAGCCCTTGCCATGGTTACCTATCCCAGTGAGAGCTCTCTGAAGGCTGAGCAGCAGCTGATTGTTAGAAAGCAAGACATTACGAGACTAATAAATACCATTTTGTTAAGGAAGCTTTAGAGAAGAGTTACAGTTTTTAAGACATTTTAAGCCTTCATCACTGGCAGGGAAGGGGAGAAGTCAGGTTACTTAATTGCTGTTATGACAGTTATCAAGTGGAAGAGAACATTGCAGTCCATAGCAAAATTCCACTATGCTTTTCATTAGAGGTGTGTCAAATTAGTTCCAGTGTAAATTAGGCAGACAGTTGAATGCAGGTTTGCATAAAATGAGTTCAACACTATTATCAAATGGGAAGAAAGAAAACAGGAAAAGATTAATTTCCCATGAAACAGCCACAAAAGCCGAAAGCTGTTCTGGAGGTCTCAGACCCTGAAAGACCCTTTCAGGCTTCCCATGTGCTTCATTGCCTGCTTACCCCAGCTTCCTGTCCCCATCAACCAGAAAGGGCCAACCCTCACTTGAGGCAGCTCTCAGGAGAGGTTAACAGGGTTACACATACATCTGAGAATCCGAAGCACACCTATGCCCCTTTCCCATTGCCTGCATCTTCCTCTTACTGAGGGGCATCGTGTCTGTAAAAAGCTTGTCTTTCTGAACAGTGCTGTGACCCTGCAGTTTGCCTTTTTGCAGCTGGGTGGAACCAGACTGGGTGCACTGCAGTGCAGGGTGAGCCATGCACACATGACTGAGATAAGAAGAGACACTAACAAAACCTCCAGGGCTTTCTCAGACCATCCTGTCATTCAGTGTAAGACTCACACAGGAAACAACTCCACCTTACCTGAGCTGGGCATTGAAACTAGCCAAGCTCCAATGCTAAATGAGCAAATGCTTGCTCGAGCACAAGTTAGCAGTGGAGAAATAGGCTAGGTGTTTTTTGAATTAGAAAGATCAGCTTCAACCAGAAAACATGAGCAAGGTCAAGAAGAGGCAGCCACAGCCATGTTTTACAGAGACCAAGACAGAGCTTAAGGAGAATTTCACTATGGTACTCCCTTTGTTCAAGGTAAAGTTTCAATCAAGAGGCACCATGGCAGGTTTCTCATGGCAGAAAGTTTATTCTTCAAAGCAACATCTGATGCCAGTTACAACAGCCATAGGAATACTCTGAACCCATACTACAACACAAAAGTTGTCACATCTAGAGATTTGGGTATGGTAGTCCATGACAGGATCAGAAACGAGCGAACAGGATGCCTGCACTTGACGCAAAACCCTTTTCAGTGATGCTATTATGACTATGCAGGCACAGAGAGCTGGCTCACAGGTGTATCCCATACCATGAACATCACACTCAATATACAGGGGGGTTTGCTGAGGATGAAGGGCCTCCTGCCTGGGCTCCTCCTCTCCCAGCTCCTGAGGGCTGCTTTCCTGTTTATTGTGACCATCATACGTTTGCTGGGCTAAGTATAACTTTGTATACTTTATATTGGTATTAATCTAACTATTTCATTAAATCTATTTTCATTTCAACATGTGAGTCTTCTCTCCTTTTCCTCATTCCCTTTCTCTGCTGGGGAAGGGTCACTAGGTGGTAGAATAGCCACTGTAGCTTAACCCCTAATACAGGCTAATGGGAGGCACCCCTAGATGGCTAAGGCTTCTGTCAATGACTTCATATTTCTCTAATTCTGAAAGTCTCTTCTGGACTTCCTTTCTGTACTTGTCTTTTGATCCCTGTAGCACCTTTTACTCAACAGTCTAAAGATGAGCCAGAGAAAACAATGAACTGGAACCAAGCTGAGCACAAAAGGACTGAACCTTTCACTATTAAAGTGGACACAAAGGCAGATCTTGCATACAGATCTCCTTTCCATGTTGCTAGAAGATGATGGCCAAGAGGCACAGTTGCAAAAGAGATGTGATGATCACAAGAGCTCCATTCCCCTTTCCTGTGTACCAGCTGGCTGCAGGCCTGGGCATCCTGCCTGGACTGCTGGGGTTACTCTCAGGTCTCACTCACCGCCTTTTACTGCTTAGCATTTCACCCAAAATACTTTGTTTTCACTGATTTTGGGTTTTTTTCTGTAACTAGCTATCCACTGTAGAGCCTCAAGCCTGCAACGAATGGAGGTTGGTAGGGGGTAGGTGGTTTGTACATAAGCTCAGTACCTCCAATTCCTGAGCAAGCCCACAGAATTGGGTAGTTGTTTGGCCACTGGTAGCAGAGGCAGCAAACATGTTTGTTGCGTAAGTGGGCAACCACAAAGCGATCCTCTGCCCCTTTCCTCGAGACCCCAGCTCCTCCCAGCTAGGCAGGGCTCATCTATCAAGAATTTACCACTTGCTCCCTCTCCATATTTTTGCCAGTGTGGCAGAAGCAAGGAGGCAGAGGGGCTGCTCGTTTGGTATTTTTGCTCAGTGCCTCCATGGTGCAGTGATATCCTAAACAGTACCAATCAGGCTCTACCAGATTTTTGGAAGCCCTAACTCAAGAAACCTCACAACACCTCCGTGCAGTCGAGAAAAGGATATTGGCTCATGCCACCCACCACTGAAACAGACACCCCGAGGCTGGAACGAAGCAGCTGTATGACACCACGCACCAACACTTCACAGCATTTTAGAGTAGAAAGCAATTAACCTTTGGCTGAATCCCCTAGCTCCAAGCTACAAAAAGAGTGTTCTGTTTTCTTCCCTAGCCCCTACCTCCCCCAAGTCTGCACAGCTCTGGTGTTCTCATTAGCTCACTGCCTTGGCTGCTTTCTGGACCCTGAAATGGAGAACAGTTGTCATCAAATTAATTGGCTGTTTATTCAGATATTGATTTTGGTTTTCCTTGCTTCTGCTCTAGAATAGTGGTAGCTGACTGAGATAAAATTAGGGTGAGGCTGCAGTGCATTGTGTTTCTGTTCAGACAGTCAATACACTAGAGCTGAGATCTACTTTAGCTCTCAGCTGTACTTTAAAACATGTTCAGGGAGTTAGGGTCTGAAAAGAGCAACTGCTTCAGCTAAGGCAAGACATTTTCTGCTCACTGCTGTTTCCTTCTAGGTCTGATTTCAATTTAGTATCATTTTCAGTGCTTACACAGAATTTCACCTTCAGGTCCTGCCCTAAAACACAGCTTTCCAGGATCCAAGTCTGCCAGCTACCTTTTGAAGGCCTGGAAAGCCCAGCAGAGTCAGACATCCCTTAGATTTTTAAGCCCTGAACAAACATAAGTGAAGAGTGAATGATTTAAAAAATAAGAAGGCAGATAAGTGAAGATTGAGGAATATAGTCTGGATCTGATTCATCAAATGGGATGTTGTGCTCACTTCAACTTGAGCACAAATTTCTGACTTCACCTGCCTCATAAGCAGAGAATGGGATACTCTCAAAGATCACCATCAATTTAAGACAGGTCTGATGAGTCCTGTCCTTCAAGGACCATTACCTCCATCATCCAGGCTCAGAACATCTCTCTGCTTCTGTGAAGACAAAAACTGGTTTTCTAGAGTCCTAAAACATTCACCTGCTGCAGCTCCTCAGGTCCAGGCCAAAACCTATTTTGCTAGCTTTTGTTTCCATCACCTGAATGACATGAGGGCTTTCACCAGCCCTTCCCAAATGAGGGATCTCAGTTAAGGACTGAGCCAAAAGAGAGACAAAGTAATCTGTGTTTAGTTCTGCCTCTTGGCTTGGCTTCAGGTCCCAGAATCTGGTCAAAGGCAAAAGAATCCCTGGGCCATGCTGTGTCTGATCACTGCATCTCCCCTTGGGGTGCGAAGCTCCATCGGCTGTACCTGTGCGACAGCGAGACACCCAGAGCCAGGTCAGCAGCAGCAGTGCCACTGAACTGCTGGAGGCAGACAGCACCTTTCCTGCATGCTTTGAGAGCATGTTTGAATACAAACTGACATCTTCCAACTCCTGTGGGCCTGGTGCCCTATACAAACATGAAAGTAGCATTCAGCTTTTCCAATACCTGAAGCCCTTTTTGCTGTACTCATCTACAGAATAGGCTGCTCTAAGTGCTCCTGGAGGCAAACACGAAGTCAGAAAACAAAACTGAGTCAAGGCAGTGCTTTCCCTTAAGCCAGTCTCACTAGAGTGAAGAGGGCAGGGAAAGAGCCTGCATTGGCAGATACCTTGCTAGTGAGTTTAACAGAGAAGGAATCCATAAAATCTCCAGGCATTCCAGCAGGCTGGGTATTGGGGATCACTTTCATAGTTTAGGAAACAGCTTCACCTCAACTCCCACAAATTGTCCTTGTCCATAGAAAGTTTGAACATAGCAGCCATACTTGTGCTATGTGTAATCCAGTACTCTAAGCTAATGCTCCATTTTACTGGGGGTACAAAACTTCATGTTGTCATGAGCAAGCCATTAGAGGGAGGAAAAAAAAAACCCTGAACTACACTAAAGAATTTCCTAAGTCCATTTAACAAGGTACTTTTACCCATGGAATTCCAATGTTTTGTACATCTTTCAGGTCTTTTCACACAGTTTTCAGCTTTACACACTTTTCCTACAGGTTGAAAAACTAGAATGCTGCACTCAGGGGGTTGCAGCTAAGCTGCACGTCTGGCTTTGATGCATTTTGTCTTTCAATTTAACTAGTTACAGCAACTCTCCAAAAGGAAGACTCTATGCAAACAGACTTAAGCACCTGAGAAGAAAAACTCCTGAGTCTCATCCGTGTTGTATAAATGCTCCAAGCCTGCACATCAATACTGTGCAAGGCTTGCTTTCACCTCTTAGAAAAGAAAGCTACTGCAGCAAGTAATCTCTGCCCATTACATGAAAATTTGGCCTAGTACCTTACCTATATTACAGTCACCCTTGTGATCAGTTCAGAAGCCCACTGAGATACTGCAGTTTTTAGAAATAAGAACTAATGAATTTGGCCAGTAAGATGTAACTTGGTGGGTGGGAGCAGTGATAACCATTTTATGGCTGATGAGGAGTTTGAGTTCAGTGGAAGAGAGTTGCCTGCCTTTCTAATGACACAAGATGCCTATTCCTGGGCCAGGTAACAAGCTGCTATAGCATACAGCACTTATAGCATGGATGCAGAGTCAGTGACCAGCTGACTTGGCCACAGCACCATGCTGAAGAAAGTGAAAGCATGAAGGACAGACTTAAGTTTTGGCAGGTCTTTGAAGCTCTTGGCCCACTTGCTGTGAGAAGGACTTACAGACAAAAGGAGAAATAATACATTAAGAACTGTGTGGAATCCAAGTTCATATTGCTCATGGCTTTGCAAGTCCTCACAGAATTAGCACATTGACATGCATTAAAGGGTGAGCATATAAATAGACCATACTGTGCTTATTAGTGTTGATACTATTCATGGCCAACCCTTTCCTCCTGTCTCTTCCACACAGACACTGTAATGTGCTGGACTACATTAAGTAGTTTATGGGTAGATGCTTTCAACAATAGTTGAAAGTTTGCCTTTCAAAACCTCACTCACTGTGCCTTGAAGTCAGAAGTGAACAAACACCTTGCTAAGGATGAGTGCTCAGTCTGCCAAGGAATTTGAAAGCAAAGACAGAAGCTGAAATAGTGATGAGGAAGTTAAAGGCAACTGATGTTTTCATAACATCTGAGACATATTAGGTAAGGACAAGGTCATCAGTCCTTAGGCAGTGGGCACAGTATAAAACCCCAGCACAGTTTATGCCTGATAGATGAATGTACACAGGCAGACTGCATTCAGAGAGGTGAGCTGTTGCACAAACCACCCCTGCCCCTTTCAGAGGTCCTGCAGCTTTTAGGTTGACATCCCACAACTGCAGGTTTTCAGTAGAGAAACAGGATGATTCATTATGGTTACTCAAACTGTCATGGTCAAAGTCAACGCAAGGAAAAGAAAAGGCATCATCTCTCCTAACTGGTCCTGTCCAAAAGGTGAGCCCAGGCATAGATTCACTGCTGAAAACCAGGAGCTCAAGAGCAGCCCATCAGGACTCCTGCATACCAACCAGAATAACTAGCAGAGTGAAGATGAGCCAGCCTGCAATTAAATCCTCTGGAGCAGAAAGAAAAGGCACACCTCAGAAGTGTCTGCATATAGGTTCTCCAGACTGATTCCAAAACACCACCCACATACAGAGGAGCTCTGAAGGAGCATTCCTCAAGATGGGGATGAAAGTGTTATTCCCAGCTCCCATGCTTAATGCTCACAGCTCCTATCAGGCAGCAACTCTGCTGTGTCAGTGAAACATGTAGCACACAGGCTTCCTCAGCTCTCCTCATGCATGTACACACAGGCTTTTAGCTGTTGCAAAGAGGAAGAGAGAAGCAAACCACAGAGAAATGCATTCAGCCCTGCGTTACTTGCCAATGCTGAAACTAAGAGAACAGTATTAGGCAGCTCGTGCAAACCTACTATGCAATAACTAACTTACAAGCTCCTGGAAGATCTGTAATGTTGTCCCTTCATTCTTGCTTGCCCTCAGATGGGCAGGTGCAGGCAGTAATGCAGGAGTGTAGAAAGAAACTCTTAGCCCTCCAGACAGTATAGTCCCCAAAGCTGGTATTATGGTCAAATAGCACAACGCACAGAACAGCCCTGTTTTGTCTGTCATCATTCTTGCCTTATTGTCCTGGGTTTTGCTTTGTTCACTGTGAGTGGGCATGCTCCAGTTCTCAGCCACATGGCAGCAAGCATGCTGGCATGCTGCCCACCCTAAGTACCGTGCAGGCAGGATGGCGCCTCCAATACTTAAAACAATATTTAATGTTTTACATCATTGTGGGCCTGTAGACTGTGTTCTAAATCCACGAAGCAACAGTGGATCAGCATGTGGTGTGCTAATGCTGCACAAGGAAATAATACATGAGGGGAAGAGATTAGTGTGGAGCACTTGAAATTACAGTCGGCATTAGCTATAGAATAACATATAGCATGTGATGACCTACTTGTCACAGGCTCCACAGTGGATCTAACAGTGGACTTGAAGAAAGGCACACATGGAAGGAAGACTGCCCAAGTGCAGACAATCTCACTGTTCTATAGTTCTACCCTCTCAAATCCACGAAGAAAAAAATTCTTCAGAAACTGCTTAGATTAACAGAATTGCTAAATACAGAAGAGAGGATACAGGTATAAGATAAAAACCTCAAATAGAAGCCTGCTTCACTTGCACAAGGGAAAACTCAACATGACAGGCAGGGAATGAGACATTCTGGTTGATACTGACACACACCACAGACCTCACCTTTAGATTTACAAAAACATTAATGGATTTTTCTGCCACTAGTGTTAAAAGCCACTTTAAAGATCTGACTGAACACCATGGCACTGAAGCCACTCCAAGGAAACTAACGCAGCAAAGGAGAGAAATTCCCCTTGAAGATGAGGAGCTGACAAAGAGGGATTACCTACCTCTGAAGCATCTGCCTCTGAAACCAAGTGCCTCCGTCCTACTCAGATCCTAACACAAGAACAAGCTATTCCTGTCACAGTGACTGCCCCTGTGCTTTTCAGTAGACTCACTCCAACAAGACTCTAAGACCTAGCCCAGCTATCGGCTTGCAGCCATGGACCAGAAGTGACTGAAGGCACATGGACACCAAGATTAAGAGCCCAGAACAGACTCATTCCCTGGGAAGGAGACACTGACAGCCCCTGCTTGTCTTAGTTTCAGTACCAACAATCTTTAGGGCCAGACTTCAAAGAAAATGTAAACTCAAGTAGTGTTGGGCAAGGTTAACTAGGAGAGCCTTCCCAGCTTACTTGGGAGTGCCAGCCCTGCCCCATCGCCATTCTTCCCCCTCAGTGGTACACAAAACACTGCATTTTGAAGTCACATCTGCATGGGAGCTCTGATACTGCTCGCCATGGTCATTCTTCTTAGCTTTTCTACTTGCTGTCCTTCACTCAGTCATCAGAACTTCCAATTCAGATCCTTTTTCTGCTCTGCTTGGTTAGCAGGACAGCGTCAGTAGCTTTGTAACAGACATCTCACCCTACTGCCCACTTGAAGAGGTAGAGATCCCCGAATTCCCTCCCACAAGTTACCTTAAAGCTGTACATGACTTCTGAATTCTATCCTGTAAAAAAACAATTTCTTGCTTTTATTTAGAAAAAAAGGTTTCAAAATCCCTGACATTAAAGCAGTCTCTTGTTCTTGGAACACGTTAATGCTTTCTTCATTCTCTAAGAAGTTTGTCAGGGCCCAAATAACTTTTTCTTGCCTGTCCAGCCGCCAAACTGAAGAAAAAATAACCAATTATTCACACCTCTGGTTTTCAGCAGAAGTGTGTTCCAAGGAAGTCTGGAACACCAGCCTTCAGTGCTAGTATTTTCTCAGGACTACCAGAGCATCCACGCACACACAATAGTTTTCCTCTTCGAAGAGGACTGACTACTGAAGCCACCTGGCAGTGCCTTCTTTGCTTCTTTACAGCACTGCAGCAACAAGCATTTTGGAAGTTACCCCTATCCTCATATCCTCACACTCAGGTACCTGTTACTCTTTTTACACCAAACTTCTATTTTACCCAATGGCATTCTACTACATGGAGGCTTCCAGCTGTTGCAGGATACAAAAATGCAGCTAAACCAATTGTGCACAGACACATACACACCTGCCCTGTGGCTCCAAGACTGTTCCCTCTAAAATTTGACAGGGACATGTGTACTATTTTGTAGTATACTCTCTTTTGAACCATGTTCCAGCAAAGTAGGTAATCCTACACTGTCCCAGTTTTGCAAGGGTCCAGGAAATTTGAATTGATAGCATTCAAGTATAGCACTTGCCATAAACATGGAACAGTTGCTTCATAGTGCTTGTCAAATGCATTCCTCTCTTTGGTCACAGTTATGGTCAAAGAATTTAACAAAAAATTAACAAGCAATTCACAATAAGAACTCCTCAAAAAAAGTCAAAGCTGGAGAACACATCACATACCCTACATGTTTGCATTCTTACGTTTCTTTTCAGTCTGGTTCCCACTTTTGGTTCAGCAAGTTCTTTAAAAGTGCCATCCCTTGTTCAGTACAAATTCCAGAGAGGAAAGGACACTGGAAAGGTTTGTCCTTGCAGCTTCCCAATAAATACAGAGTGACTAAATAAGCAGCTCAAGAGGCAGTCACCAAGCTCATTTCAAACTGTTCTTCTGGCTCTATTTACACTGCTCCATAGACAAGCCAGGACATATTGAAGCATGCTCATGACCAGCTTTATGGTGAGCACCACTGCTTGTGGGAAGTCTCAGTGCTCCCAGAGCTCAAAGCATCCCTGGGTGCCTTGCATTACCTCCAGCTACTCCCTTCTGTCCTATGGTGACAGAGGATGACAGCTTAAGAAGTATCACCCCCCAGACTCCTCAGGGCCAAGTGGGATATGCAGACAGTCTGAGCTCATTACTAAGTGCTGGCTTCTTAGATGAGTAACACCACAGGATCCAGACACCAGCTTGGCAGAGGAACGTTGCAGAATTCACATGCTTCAACAGATCCACTTTGGACAAACCTTTATGATCAAGATGTTCAGAAGTATTCTGAGCCCTGACACAGAGCACCACCTCCAATCAACAAGGAGAACCGTCCCAAT
Organism: Ramphastos sulfuratus; assembly: GCA_013399055.1. Lineage (NCBI taxonomy): Eukaryota > Metazoa > Chordata > Aves > Piciformes > Ramphastidae > Ramphastos > Ramphastos sulfuratus. The sequence continues at coordinate 100,829 of WBNM01017405.1, read as the reverse complement.
TTCCTTCAGACCATGCAATGGAGAAAAGCATCTAAGATATGCAGTCCACAATTTGGAAGAGAGGACAGCAACGCTTAAGACAGTTCCTTTGGAAATCACTGTTGCTGGCAAAAGATTAACAGGAGGTGTGACTGGAAATAAAAAATGTTCACTTCTGAGAAAAATGAAGGGATGCTACACACAGGATAAAAGTCTGCCCTATTTGCTCGGCACTGGATGTCTGACAACATCACTGCCCAAGTTATTAACCTAGATGGCTCCTCATGTGTATAGCCATCTGCATGATGCTTAACTCTCAATCCCAGGTATCTGAAGGACAGCCCACAGGCTGTTGTGGCCACACTGAGCATGGCTGGACAGACAAATCCTGCAGCACTGCTGGCCCCACACCCTCGATCTGCTGCCAAGCCTTAAAGCTTAGTTACTGAGCAAATACTTCACAAAGTTCTATTTTCTAGCAGCAGTCAAATAAAAACAGTGGGCAGAAAGAAATCTCCAACATGGTATTTTGTAAATAACCCCCCTTATTTTTAAAGCTCTGCAACTGATCTGAAAAATTCATGTGCTTGCTATAGGCAGGGCAAATAGCCTGACAGACCCACTATAGAACAAACAATTTGACATTTTGATGTGGCATGGTGGCAGTAGAAAGCATAATTTTATCTGCTTTTACTGCACTGACCTCTGAACCCCTGCATTATGATTTGAGAAGCAGCTGTGTATTTAGACTTACGACACCCTGCTATGCTCCCCAGTCTGCTGGGCATGGCAAGTGTCACTCCTGGTGATTAGCACAGCCACCACGAAGGCTGTTGCAGGGGAAGACCTAGTGCCCCCTGCTTGGGACAGGTGCATGCCACTGTCATCCTACACGTGTCCTTTGGGCCCCTTACCAGTGTTGTTATCAAAGCAGACTATTATCACCAAGTGCAAAATCACACAAGAGACTCCCAATAGTTGGAATGTAACATCTTAGTGCCTGCTAAAAGCTTATTCTCTTCCAGAACTGCAGCAGGAATTGTTTAAAAGTAAGCAGTGGGGTCAGAGCAGAGGATGCTGCAACGAACACTTCGTTCTCAAGCAGAAAAAAAACCTATCCTATTAAATATATTTAATTTGAAGTCAGCAAACAAGCTTCTCTTCAGGTCTGCCACAGGCCTAGCCAAGCACTGCCTCGTATGTGAAACATACAAGTCCTCATACAGCAAAAACTAAGATTTTGCTGGACAAGTTTAAAAATATAAGTATCTAATACTTGTCAGTCATGGATCTATTTGAGTAATCCTGCAGGTCCTAGGCTCCACATGAAGGTCCTGAACACTGCCTGTTACTTGAGAAAGCAAGGGAATCTTCAGCATATTAGCATTTTGGCCCTGATCCAAAAAAGCACTTAAGCACGTGCTTAACTTTAAGCACATGAGTGCACTCACCCACATAAAAGGACCACTTATTCACTGAAAATTAAGCATCTGCAGAAATACTTTACTGTATCAGCTTCTTTGCTGAGCATCTTACAGGATTACACCCTATCAAGTGTCTCTGGAGAAAAAAACCTAAACCCCACCTAAACAGAAATTGACTTCAGGCAGGATTGCTGACTGCCAGGAGCTGCCTAAGCACATGTGGTACTCCCCTATGGAGGCCCATAGGCTCCTCAGCTCTCACAACAGCTGCACAGCAGTGAGGAGCCTCTCCTGAGGGCAGTGCACGTTTAGAGCTGCAGCTCAGACTTTGCACTGTGGTTCTTAAAGTTATGTAGAAGGTATTCCCTCTGATAAAGCCTACCTGCCTCACTGAGGGATGGGATGTTAAAGTGCAGACCTGCCACAAGGTTATCAAAGACTGAAACAGGTTACCCAGGGAAGTGGTTGAATACATCCTTGGATGTATTTAAAAGCCATCTAGATAAGGTGCTCAAGGATATGGTGTAGTAGCAGCCCTGGTAGAGTTAGATAATGGTTGGACCTGATTCTACAAAATGCAATTGCCTTAACACCATAACTTAACCTTAAGGTTATCACAACTGTTAAAGAGTATAGGATTGGTTTTTAAGTAACAGTTTGTCACTAATGCCAGGGACTCGTGCCCCCTTGTTAGTGGCGGAAGTTTACAAGCACATTTGAGAAGAGTGCTGAAGGAACCTGCAAGATAGCAATTTATGGTCTATACATCAGTCTGATCAAGGCTCCTGGACCTATCTGAGCAGCTTTGCTTTGAGAAGCAGAATCAAGCCTTCCTTTGCAGTGTGGCTATGGGTGCCAACCCACTCTAAGTCAGAGCACACACACATTACTCATCCCACTTTAAAGAAAAGCAAATATTCCTATTTCTGCACCAAGTTGTGCAACAGGCTTCTGCTGAGCAGAGAATCTGAGTGACTGAAGTTGCAAGCTGGCCACCCACCATGCAGGTTCCCTACCTGCTGCTCCACACCAAGGCACACCCTGTGTGCAGGACACCAGCACAGGCACCTGTCAGCCCCAGTGATTTGTGACCTATCTGACAAGGACGGCTGGAGCCACTGTTTACAGCCTGGTGTCACTTTTGGCTGTGTGTGTTCCAGCTGCTGTTGTTGGGAGCACTTGCCTTACCAATTCAGATCAAAGGCTGCACCAACACAAACACAGGAGTTTTACAAGCCTGTCAGCTGTGCACTGTGATGAAGGTAAGCCCAAGATGCTCCTCAACATTTCTCCCACCATGCCTAAAACTGGCATCACCTTGAGCAAGAACTAAGATCAGCTTTCTATAGGAGACCAGATGCAAACTGGCTTTCCTTACTACCTGATCAAATACACAGACTACTTCAAGATCTATACAGTCTTATGGCACATGAGAGGGGGTCTCAAGTGGTGCTGTAAAGAAACGTAATTGTAGAACCATTGAATTGTTTTGGTTGGAAGAGACCTTTAAGATCGAGTCCAACCATTAACCCAGCACTGCCAAGACACCACTAAACTATGCACCTGGGCACCACATCTACCATCCTTCATGCTTCTTAACTACACCACTTTAAGACTAGGAGAAGAACTAATCTTGCATAAAGATCTAGCATGCAGATCTCCCTAAGCAAGAAACAGCAATGCACAAGGTGGGGGACAGAGTCCCTGACCAGGCTGAAGCAAGCACAAAAGTCAGTATTTCCTGCACCTTTAATTTGCTAGTAGCTCTTAAGTTTTAAAAGAAAAAAGACCACATTTCCATATTTGACTATTTCACTTTGAAGTGAATGTAACCTAGCCTTAGGTATTTTCTTTCCACATGTATCTGGTAGATATATTTATCAAGAGATTTTTCTCTTCCTCTTCCCACCACTTAACAGCTCTTGACTTTGTGTGGCCCCTCTATGGCAGTATATTGTTTGTGCTTTTGTAAGACCCTACTTGAAAGTATGACATGTTTATATAGGAGACATTGATGGCTAACACAGGCTTCAGCTCAGTAGGGCATTTGGGATGGTGTCACAGAGGAATGCTCTCCCCTGATTTATGAGCACGTTATAGTTATTCAGGTGGAGTGGCTGGACCTAGTAGTAAGCATCATCATACAGATCAAATGTGTTTTAAGTTCATAGATCAGGCTGAGGCACTGCTGATCACCACAGGGTTGTGGCAGTGGAAACTAAGGCCTCTATTTTAAAAATAAAGCAGCCTCTGAAGACAAGGAGCTGCTCTTCTCCTTAAGTTTTACTAGCCAAATCCTTGCACCATTCTTATGAGCCCTATTCTGCAATGTGATGATGCCTTAGGTATGGATTCAGAGACAGATGCTTATGCTAGCCTGCACGTTTGACTTATGACTCCATTCTTTTCAGAAGAAAAGTGTGATTCACTTCATTGTTTCCAGATATTTAACTACTTGATATCACTCATCTTCCCTTTTAGAAAGCATTCATAAGTAAATATTCTTATTTTTCCTTAGCATAGAAGAGAGGTACAACAGTCTCTGCAGCACATCAGCCAGCAGTTACCATCAAAATGTCCTTAGGCCATCAGACATTTCCTTTCTGAACAATCTTGGTGTGTTACTCAGGTTCCATTACACCAGATTTAAAGAGATCTAGAAGCCAAACCATTGGGAGAGACCTCGTAAGCCACTTCCTCCTGCAGGACTCAACTGATCTCTACACATTCTGCTCAAATTCACCAAAGGGTGCCTGTGTGGTACAAGGCCAAGCTGTGCAAACCCAGCTGACAGTCTCATTTTGGGTCCAAGCTGTGGGAAAAGAAATACTTTCTTTTTTTTTCATCTATTGAAATGCTTTTAGCTCCTTTCAGATTTGTCATAACAACAATACACTTAAGGAATAATCTAAGGCTGGTTTAAATCTGTATTCAGTACAGGCTGCTAAAAATGCCTTTCTCAATTTGGTATGCTACAATGACACATTGCACCTTTCTGTATCTGTTTTATTCCCTTATGGTGGATGAAATTCAAAGGTATTAAGCAAACTAATAAGCTAGCCCCACGTGAGGCAGCTAACTCTACAAATTTGGATATATAACGAATACAATTTAGTAAAAGCTAATTAATTGCTCTCTATCCATCATCATTCTGCCATTACAAAGTTCCTTGCCCTTCCTCTCAGGGGCTTTTTCCTCCACTCTATGCAATTTCTGACTTCTTTCCACTGATGTCCAAAGCTCTAAGGCTCTCTAACATGAACCTAGGTTTCTTCCCCAGGCCTTCTAGCATCATTTCCATGCATGTTTGTCTAAATTTCTCACTGTTTTCTTCCAAAGGATGTGTATCTTGAGTTCAGACCTGAAGATCTGAATTGAATGCAAGTCTTCAGTGCCTTCTAGACACGGCTGTGTAGATGTTTGCTGCTCCTGCTCCACTCTGTTGTGATGTCAGTAGATACAGGAGCAAGGTGCTGCAACTACCTTCTCTCAGTATCTCTTCTCCTGTTACAGTGGAGAGATGACCAGAGAGGGAGCAGATCTGAACCTCCCTCGTGCCCCTCTCCTCTCCAAGCAGAGGCCTAAGCAGACCCGCAGGGAGGCACCACACCAACTGGCAGCTGGCACTGTCAGTCTCCTAGCTGCAGGGCATTAATAACCATTAACAAAATGCTATACAGTTCCAACATGATGTCAGTGGTATTAACCTCTGTCATTCCTGTATCAGCACTGGTGAAGGACTGGTTTTCTTTTTTTCTTTAAAACTTACCTTGGAAATAGTCTCTGGTGTAAAAGACAACAGTGGCTACTTAGAACAGAACTTGTTTTCCAGTACGGAAAAGGAACTACCTTGTCAGTAGTGACAGTGTAGAGAAAGAGATGAGTTTATCTCATTCACACCTTTTTACCAACCTTTAAAACAGAAGAATCAAAGCAGCAAAGCTTCTATACCCTACAGATTTGTAAGCAGCTTTTGGGAGGCAGTAAGGATTTGCCACCTATTAGAGAAAGTAGGTGCAAGAGATTTGAGAGTTTTCTGGAACTGATAGTTTATGAACAAATCACTCTGAACTGGTACATTATAGCAAATCTGCTACTTTCAGAAATAATCAAGTAGAAGTACCTTTTCTCATTTGAGCCAGAGCACAAGCAACTCTTTCTAAATGGTACACTCTAAGTCTCTTACAGTATCTAGGTATGCATTGCTTCCCAGCTCAAAACAAATGTCAACTGCAAATAGGATCAAGTCTATAGGGAGAGTTATTATCATTTACTACAATAATAAAGGTAACACAACAAGACAGTTTTCCTTGTATACAAGCACCCCTGTCAAACTTCACTGTGATGACTAAGAGTCAATATGCCTTAAGACAATTTGAAAGCTTGCTGGATTTCAAGACTGTCCTTTTCATTCTCACAGTAACAGATTAAGAAGCCCCTGTTCACACTGACCACATACTTTGCTCTTTACTGGCAAGCTCCAAGACAGAAGGCATGTCTAATCCAAACTCAGGTTAAGTGGAGTTACACCCCCCTATCTCCTACAATGATTTAAGATGTCCACTTTATCACAGAAAACCCTTGTTCTACAAAATAGGAAGGAGCCATGAGATAGATGTTTGCATGGCAAAGTAGCCCTGCCCATGTCAGAGTTTACACTAACAGCTACCACAGGGAGAGGATGTACAAGGCCAGATGGAATGGGAGTGCTCTGTGCTCCCATGCACTGTAGCAGCCACACAGTGCTGTTGTTTCTCTAACTTGGGTTCAACTTGCCTGATCTTTTTACTAAAGCTTTACCTATCAAAAAAACCCAAGAAGTCGATATGATGTGCACCTTCAACTGAAAACTGAACAAGATAATTTACTACTTTTCTTTCTTGTATGTGGAGCTGCTGGTCCCCATGGAATAGGCAGGAATGAACTCTTCTCTGTGAGCGACAAGGCAACAAGGGATACTGCCACCAGAAGCAAAGTTCACTCTGTACAAAGCTTTGTCATGAGGAGTGTTTGAGGGTGGGAGCAGGTGACAAGATGGAAAGAATGGAACATTAGCAGTTCTCCAGGCTTGTTGCAAACCTCCTGAGAACGTGTGTACTTCACATTAGATCAGGTCTAAGACACCCTCTACGAGGCAGTGACCCAGCCAGCAGCACCTCAGTGAGAGGCAAGTCCACACCTCTGTGGAAATGGCAAAAGACCAAGTAATTTAGTCCCATGCCCTTTCTAGTAAGAGACAGTGAGAGATGGGGGGCAACATTTGTACAGATGTACTAGTGTCTTCTTCCTTCTTGGCAGAGGAAAGAGGAGTGAATTCCACATGCCCTCCCCTCCCCTGATCACAGCAGTCCATAGAAGCAGGGGGAGAGGGGATTTTCTGCAAAGCCTGTGCCTTTGAGGCAGCAGAAGGGCAAGAGCTCAGTTTTACGACTCTTGGCCCCAACACAATTTACCATTTACAAATTAATCCTTCCCTGTTCGAGAGCACAAGGCCTGCTAAAGCTCTCATGTCCACTTCTCTGATTCTTCATTGTCCACACTGGCAGGGAGAAGCTGAAGACCTAATCGGTGTGTAATTCAATCGTTGTCCAGGCCGTGTCACAGCACAATGCCCTGCTTGTAGTGCCACGGGTTAAGTCAGCCAGCTACTGTTAAGCAGCACAGCAGGTGTGAAGAATGTCACTTGGTCTAACTGTATGTTACCACTCTGTCAAGGTCCCTTTCTGACACTACTTTCACTCACCACTTAATGATTGTTTTTCCTACTGGCAGCAAGCTAATTGTCAGCTGTATATGGTAAAAGGGCACTTTCTGTATTTTTTTACCTGGAATTGGGAATTTCTGCACATGGCCTCATACAAAGGAAAACCCCCCATTCATCAGATCCCTGAAACATGGAGGCCTGCTAAAAAGCACTTTATTTCCTTAGCCTTAATTGAGTAATCAGTGAGTTACAATTTACTACCGCCAAAGTCCTTCACTCTGTTGTTCCTCACCAGAGAGGATATCACACATTGTCATACACCTTTTGGAAATAGCTGAAATCTACAAAGGTCCTTGGTACAGAATTATACTTAAATTACTGAGACACAGGTGCATCCATAAGGAAAATAGTGGAAAAAGTTGAGGAATAAAGGTACAGAGGAAGAAGGCAAGGCAACACCTGCCTCTTCACCACCAGTGACCCTGCAATGTGTGTGTCTATCACCTAGCGGTGCTACTGGGCAGACAAAGAGACAGGGGGCAGCTACTGCTGATAAACCCAGAGCAGCACAAGTGAAGTGTAATTTACTGACAGTGGAAAAGACATAGGGCCAGAAGTTAGGAGCACATCGGAGGACATCTTCCCTAGCACGGATGTACATCACACTTCTAATAGTCATATGCCACATGACATGGACAAGGGATGTGAACACACAACCTGCTGAATTCCAATTCATCTATTTCCTTAGCAGCTGTGAGAACTGCATTCCTGAAAGGTTTCTGTTGCTATTTTTCCTAATTCCTTGATTTTCATATAGAAGCAGTATGAATAGGATGAGCTAAACCCTGGTGAGACCTCTGTGGGATGCTGGATCCAGTTCTGGACTCCCCCTTGCAAGTAGGGCATGGATGTACTGGACTGAGTCCAACAAAGAGCCATGAAGATGTTTAAGGAGTTGAATATAAATCTTATGAAGAGTGACTGAGGGAGCTGGGGCTGTTTAGTTTGAAGAAGAGGAGACTGAAGGGAGACCTCATCACTGAAAGGACATTGTGGAGAAGCCAGTGCTGGTCTCATCTACAGGTAAACAGTGATAGAACAAGAGGGAATGGTCTCAGGCTGCCACTGGGTAGGTTTAGACTGGACATTAGGAAACATTTTCCCCCAGCAAGAGTGGTCAGGCATTGCAATGGGCTGCCCAGGGAGCTGGTTAAGGCACCAACCCTGGAAGTGTTTAAAAGTCATTTGGTTGTAGTGCTTGAGGACACGGTTTAAGGGTGAACTCTGTAGAGTGGGGATAACAGTTGGACTTGGTCATCCTGGGGGTCTTCTCCAACTGGAATGTTTCTGCAATTCTGTGAAGCATCTGACACAAGGAACAGCTGAGACTGCTGAGCCTGGAGAAGAGGATCTCATCAACCTGTATGAATGATGGGGGAGGAAGTAAACAAGATGGAGCCAAAATCTTCTCAGTGATATCCACTGGCACAAGAGGCAGCAGACATGAACTGAAATACAGAACAGAGCTTTTAAACATACAAAAATGGAAATGTCCAAACACTGGGCTGGGTTGTCCAGAGAGGTAGAGAAGTCTCTGTATTTGGCACTATTCAAAATCAGGCTGGACATAGTCCTGGGCAACAGAGTATAGCTGACCCTGCTTTAATCCAGCAAGGGATTGGACTGAATGATCTCCAGAGGTCAACTATTAACTAACATTCTAAGAAATGACGTGTTGAGGACTACCCAAGTTAATCTGGGCACTTTCTATTAATACACCAGATACAAAAAAAAGAGAAAAAAAAAATGTAGAATCACTATGTGAATTACAATGTTTACCTTACCTACACTTTGGAGAGCACACCAGATGCAGAAACTCAAACTCTCCACAGGTTTGGCAGGTTTTAATTGCTCATCCTTAGGTATTTCATAGCCCCTTAAGGGAAGCACTAATGAAAATATTATTGAAGGGAATACTTCACTCCCTAGAAGGATTTGTACTGACAATTCTTGAGGAACGAATTGCATGTGTGGTGTGCTGGGCTGGAAGGTTTGCTGACCTTCAACTGTTATAGTAATTTAATGGCTCAAGGAAGCTTTTTGTGATTTTTTTTTTCCAGACTAACACATTCCTGTATCCTCTAAAACTGAACCCAACCATTAATGCAAACACTGAAGGTGATCAAGGCCAGGCTGCTGCCGTTCAAGTCCAAATTGGATGAGGCCTTGAGCAACCAAATCTAGTTGAGTCTCCCATGGCAGGGAGATTGGAGTAGAAGATCTCTAAGGTCCCTTCCAAGGTAAGCCATTCTATGAAACCAAAGAACAACCTGTTAGCAAACTTCCCAGGCACATCTTTTTGAAGAAGCAGATTTTTAGCAACCAGTAATGCTCTTCCTACCTAACCGGGGGGCCACCAGGCCCCCCGGCCTTTTTGTCCCACTCCCATTCACCCAGTGTGTACCATGAGGACTCACCCGTGATGACAGGAGGAGGATCCCTCTGCCCAGTTGGGCACAGCTTGGGGCTTCTCCCCTTCCTAGGGCGGATTAAAAAGGGGAGTGGAGAGGGAGGACAAAGTGGTCACACCTGGGGTGGGAGGAGACTGCAACAGAACTCAGGTGCTCTGGGTTTGAGAGACAAAAGGGGAAAATGAGGGGTGGGGCGGGGAAGGGGCAGATATAGTGGAAAAGAGGAGGTGGTGCTGAAAGGAGGGAGATGGAGAGGAAAAGGATGGAAATGGAGATGAAAAGAGGAAGATGGGGGAAAAGGAAGGAGATGGAGAGGAAAGGAGGAAGATGAGGGGAAGATGGAGAGGAAAGGAAGATGTGGGAGAAGGAGATTAAAAAAAAAAAGAAAACTGGACTGTAGTGTTTGCATTGAAACCACCTTTTTCATGACTAACCCTTTGTCATTTCTGCTTGGAGTTGCAACCAGGTGACAGGTCTTGTCACTGGCTCACTATGTTGGCTGAAGAAGAGCAAGTCACACCTGTCTAAGAGGAAAAAATGAGGAAACAAAGAGGAAAACTCAGAAATAAAAATGAAAAAGAAAACCAAATACAAATTATAAATATATACAAAGAGTGAGGTCTTTCAGCAAGTTCTCCATGGGACAGCAATGTGCCCTTGTGGCCAAGAGGGCCAATGGCATTCTGGGGTACATCAAGGAAAGTGTGGCCAGCAGGTCTAAGCAGGTTGTCTTCCTCTCTACTCTGCCCTGCGGAGACCACACATGCAATACTGTGTCCAGATTTGAGCTCTCCAATTTGAGAGAGACAGGGATCTGCTGGAGAGAGTCCAATAGAGAGCTGTGATGATGATTAGGGGTCTTGAGCATCTTCCATATGAAAACAGACTGAGAGACCTGGGGCTGTTTAGTCTGGAGAAGAGAAGACTGAGAAGGGAGCTGATTAATGTCTATAAATATCTGAGGGGTGGGTGTCAAGTGGCTGGGGCCAATCTCTTTTCGGTGGTGCACAGCAGTAAGACAAGGGACAATGGACACAAACTTAACATAGAAGGTTTCACCTCAACATGAGGAGAAACTTCCTTACAGTGAGGGTGACGGAGCCCTGGCACAGGCTGACCAGAGAGGTTGTGGAGTCTCCTTCTCCAGAGACTTTCAAAACCCATCTGGATGTGTTTCTGTGTGGACTACCTTGGGTGATCCTGCTTTTGGCAGGAAGTTTGACTCAGTGATATCTGGGGCCCCTTCCAACCTCTAACATTCTGTGATTCTGTGATTTTCAATCCTGGGAAGGAAGTGAGGACATGAAGAAATATTGTGCAACTTCTTAGCACTTGCTACAGCAAAGGTTGTAATTTTCATTGTTCCAAATACGAATTGGCATCTGTATTTACAATGTTTATCAAGTCTTGCTCAGTGCTGAAGCCAAGCTGTTCCTTTTACCCATACTCATCTACTGCCATCATTGACGGCTGATTTCCAAACATGGCCAGACACCAGTTTTGTGGCAGGGGCCATGAGACATTCTTGCATCCTGAATCAGGATTTAGCAATGCCACGTGCCAAGCCCTTGAACTATGCAGAGCATTTGCAACTGAGCACCTGCGGAAATCCCATTTCCTGACAAAGGGAGGCCTCCAATATTTCTGTTTTCTTTCTGCTCTTGGGCCATGCTGTAATAAAATATGGCCTGTATAATCCTTTTATAGCTACACAGAGAAAAATGTTCTTGCTTAGCACCTACCCCTTTATGAAGGTTCAGTGGAATCTTGGTTAAGCAGTCAGCACACATACACAGAACAAAAAGCCTGGCTGATGGGATATGACCAAAACCGTGGGCAGAGTAGAGATATAATGGGGACAGGAAGGCTATTGAAGAAACTGGAAGAACTCCAGTAACTTTAGTTGAAAAAGAGGACAGGACCCTAAGGAGTGACATGAAATTTGGTGTTAATACTGACAGTGACATATGTGGGCACATGCTTTTGGAAAGGGAGGTCAGGATAGCTGCTGTTGGCAGCATGAGAATAGCCAGAGTGTAGGACTAGATAGAGATCTCTCCTGGGTCATGGGAACAGTCCAAGGCGAGAAAGTTGAAAGCAATCTAGAAAGCACTTGGAAGGGCTGGTTGTGAGGCCAGCAATGGGAATGACTTTGAACAGTTTAAGACTGCTGTAAGACTCCCTGCTCTGCAAGATATTCCCCCAGTACCTTCTGAAGTGGATCTAGGTTGCCCTTACTCTAAGCTGCTTTCTTCCCTTTAAAGGCTGTGATTCTCTTACTCCAAGAAACATCCGGTAAGACTGATCTCGTTGAGGATACCCCTGCTTACTGCAGGTGGGGTTGGACTAGATGACCTTCAGAGGACTTTTCTAACCCAGATCATTCTATGCATCCTTGTCTTTTCCCCTTCATTCTAATACTGGACTGCTGCTGCTGTTGGGTATGAAAATCAGGTCTCTGTAGTACACTCCCATTTCTTTCCTTCCTGCTGATCAGCCCTTCCTCTGGGTACTTCAGGAGACCTACCCCCTCCTCTTGGCCATGACAGTGTACTTTTGAGCAGCTGCTAGGGCTGGATGAAGCACCTGCTCTGGGCAACAGCAGCTGGAGTTCATTTTGGGTCCAAAGGGCCGAAGCCAAGAAGGCTGACCGCATGTGCACTAATCCAGCATCATCATCAACTCCACCAACAACAGGTGCCTCTTTGAAGAGAGAGGGAAAAACTATTTGGGGAGGAATCAGAGCTTTATAAAGGACATTGTGGGCCAAGTCCTCAGCTGGTACATGCTCTCAGTTAAAGCATGTACTATCTGTCGAAGTTGTATGAGCAATGCTCACACACATCAGTAAAAGACCTGGACCACGTTCTGTGATGCTCCTATTCTCTTTCTGGTTTCCCTAATGATTTTTCACCTCTTCTCTTTGCTCTGCACTGATCTTCCCTCAAAATTTAAAAGAAACCTTCCTGCCCCTTCGTTCAGATCAAACAGCTGAAAAGTCATAAACTACATATACCAGAATTCAACATCCTCCTCTACACAGGTAACACACTTGTACTGTTGCCTGACAAGATATGTCCCTCAGTCCTGCTTGAGTCCTGGAGTCCAGATTATGAGCATGCATGTATCAACAGGAACAGGGGCGATCCCACTGAAACAAATTAGACCAAAACTTGTAAAGGTCCCTTAAGAGAAGTCTTTCAGCAAAGGCATCATAAAAATTGCCACAGACTTGCTCAGGGCAGTGGTCCATGTAGCCCAGTGCACTATTTCACATGGCCACTAGAAAATGATGTAAGAAGAGTACAAAACCATCCTTACCAGAAACCATTACTGGCCAAATTGGCTCAAAAAAATTTCTTCTTACTTCATTTTGCTAGAAGGTGGATATGACCTAATGCATACAAATCCATTTTTAAGTCACTCTTAAAGTATTACAGATAAAGGCTTCTATGCACAGAAGTTTCCACATTTTTTATTTTCCAAGTCTTGTCACTTTGAACAACAAATGTCAGTTCTGCAGATCTGATCTTACTTCTTGCAGTTACTCTTTTGCCTGTTTCTACAGAACCTGGAAGTTTTCTGGAGCCTGAGAATGGAGCTGGATCCACAAAGGTGGCACTGCAGGGCACTGTGCTCACAAAACATCAGTAAAGGCAGACATTCAAATTCCTGTCTATTGTCAATGCACTATTAAAGGAAAACACAACTTTGCTCCATGCAGCTCACATAAACCAGTCACAGCCTTCATAACATCATAGTCCAAAACTTGTTTTTCTGAACTTTAATTCATAACTTTCTGAGACTTAGATTTGTTTAAGTCACCTTCCCCTTGGGACCATGTCTCAAGTGGTTTGCATTACAAAAAGAAGCAAAGCAGAGACAGTTAAAGGAGCAAAGCTGCTCATAAGAATAGCACAGACTGAAGAAATAGTCTCCAGTCCCTAACACTGGCTGGCATCTCACCCACAAGAACACACAAATGTAAATTGTCCTGTGTTGGTTTGCCCATTTAGGTAAGTCCCTGAGAATTTTCCTTGACAAACACTGCAGTACAGGCTAGACAAGCATCCTTTCCTCACCAATAAGGAGACATTCGTAGAACCACAAGCAAAGTCCAGTGCTAGAAACATATTCTCAGCTGCTGCACACTCATGGATTCCCTTTGAGGCCTTAACCACAGTTCCAAAATTGGAAAACATCAAAGCATGTATAAACATACCAAGAAGGCAATATTGCACACTTACGCATCAGGTTTGTCCACATATATGCCTGAGGGAGCCACATGGCAATCAACACTGGACACAATACTGAGCAGTATGGATGCATACATGTTACTGCCCTTCACAGCAAAAGCCATAAAACACCCCTAGCATCTGACAGGCACAGAGCTCTTCCAAACCCTCTGAATCCTTTTTGTGGCTGTCACTGGACACATTTCATGCAGGCCAGCTGCACAGGATTTATTCAACCAGTTTTGGAGTATCAAAGCTAACTTTTTTTTTTGTCTTTGCCCCAGGCAGGCATTTGGTATGCAGGATTTAAATCAGAGAACAAAATGTTCTGTGAAATTTGTAAATACTCAGAGCAGAGCAATTTCTAAATTCTAAAAAAATACAGCAACTGGAGCTAGTAGTTTAAAAATGAACAAGTAAAGCACTTCACTGCATCACAGTTAGTAATGCCACTGTGCCCTAAAAATCAGAATTCAAGTGACTTCCCCAAGAACATCAACTAATGGTTCTGACTGCCTGAAGCAACAGGAGTCAGACACACTCCAAGTTACACCTCGTAATCCCAATGAAATCAGGAGGATGCCCAATTCAACAAGTATTCTGCATAAAGATGCTGAAACTGAAAACAGTCTGTTTGATCCTTGCAAACTGGCACAGAAGACTTGTGCCTGCAACATATTGCCACAAACTATAATCTAACACCTACTATTATAAGAATTTTATTATGTATTTAAAGCCATTAAAATGGAATTAGGCAGAAAATTATATGGAATCACAACACTTACAATGTGAAGGATGGTGTGTAGGTGGCTGAAAAGCTGTGTTTTGAGCAGAAAGCAGCAATAAAGGGTCACTTGTGACTGGCATTAGAAGAGGAATTACTTCATTGGAATTTGGCATAGCTTTCAAGGTCTATGATGTCTGAGTGAAATTGTCCTCTTCTATTCTGGTCTGATTCACCAATGCCAAATCCATATCAGTGTAAAGTTTAAAACAAACATTTAGCTGATGAATGTTCACATTAAAGTTTTAGGTAAGAAAGATTTTTTTTTCCCCCTTGAGTAGGTTAATTTAAAAGTTGAAAGGATTCTTTTTCAAACATAAACTGTCAAAAGAGAATTTTCATTATTTTTTGGTGACTACGTTTAGAATCATTTCCTCTTCACCTGCAAACATTTTGCACACATCTTACCACATCTGTGGCTTTAATTTCTTCTCTCTCAAGCCAAGTAGCACATTTAACTCCCAGGAGTACTTGTATTTCAGAAGCAAATGCTCTTGGTTCTAGCAGGGACTCTGTGTACACTGATTATCAGTAGCACACAGCAGCAAGACAGTAAATGGTTTCCGGATATTCACCCCTTGCCTGTAGTTTACTTCTGCTTGCCTGTAGTTTACTTCTGCTTGCCCAAATATTACAGAATCACAGAATACATCCAGTTGGAGGAGACATCAAAGATCATCCAGTCCAGCCCTTGAACCAGCACTGAAGGGTCAACACTAAACCACATCCCTAAGTGCCAGCTCCACATGCTGTTTAAACACCTTCAGGGACAGTGACTCCACCACTGCCCTGGGCAGATCATTCTAATGTTTGAGAACCCTCTTCTGTGAAAAACTATTTCCTAGCATCTAGCCTGAACCTCCTCTGGCACAGCTTGTAACCTAATTCTGTTGCTTGCCACCAATGAGAAGAGGCACAGAGTGCATCTGCTCATGGTCACCTCAAAGAGATAGGTCTGATAGGCACAGAGTGCATCTACTACAGTTTAAGCTGTGTGGAAGGCATTACCTGCAGTCATTGATTTCAGATGGCACAGGCTGTACTAAAAAAAGGTATTGCCTTTTCAACATGTCAAGTCTTGTTTTCTCATTTGTCCAGATTTTACCCACAGCAGTGGAAAGGAAGGTAGAGCAGAAAGGCAAGGTATACACATGGACAGACTTCAGGCAGTTTGGGATTGCATAACCCTCTTATGCAACACGCCCTGGGAGCACCACGTTTTCAGAAATTCCACAGGATCTCCTTAAACCTGCTCCAGTGCTGAGACCCAGGGCTTCAACCTTCAATAAAAGGACTATGGTCAGGATATGCCATGAACAGATCACAAGGATGAGCTGTAAGTGTGCTGGCCTATGCTTTTTTTAATGTGGTTTGAAATAACAGTTTCAAATCTCAGAGGCCAATGAACACCCTGACAGCTTACTTTAACTTATTCCTAAGGATAGCCACTTAAATCAAACAGGTAGCAGCAGCCAGCAGAAATGAGTAGTTCGCTTACAGCTTAAGTGCATTTATAAGAGAACAAACTACTGCTGACCAGGCTGCAGCTTGCTCAGCCTGGCTGCCAACCCCCTGCAACCACCAGCCAGAGGCTGCAGCACAGAGCAGCTCTTCTTGCTGCCTCTGCCTAAGCCAAACCACAGCTTCCTGAGCACTGGCAGAGGCCTGGCTCTTAAAGACACACACAAGCTGAGAAGCCTAATCGGCACACCAAACAATTTTGTAAATACCTGGGAAAATACTAAGAGAGAACAGCTCAGTGCAGGTGAATTTTCAACATTTGACATTGCATTGGAAATAGTGATGTGTGTTTAAGAGAAAACAGTGACAGATGGTGCCAAAGATGTCACCAGTGGCTGCAGTGCAGTTCTACCTGCAGCCCCAGCATGAAGATATCTATGCATGTGTGCACAGCCACATACGCTCAAACAGGGCCATATGCAGCTCGACCCTTCCATATCTGTGTTGCAACACAAGGTTAAGTTTTGCTCATATTGCAGAAACTTTTACAAACTTGTATTCTATGTCTACAGACACACCCACGGGCTGTGGGCTGCTTCTGTTCCAAGGACAGACTTTAGCTGGTAAAGTTTCAAAGAACTCTCTATACATCATAACAATTTATATTACCCAGTGTTCAGGAAGTTCCTTTAGAAAGACAAGTCAGCCAAACTCTGAGTATCTGTGCTGTGCATACTCAGGTCAAAAGGAAGCCTATGGAACTGAACTGCCCCAGATAAAAGTTACACCAGAGGCATAAAGTGTTGCAACTTTATCAGGGTACTCATGCAAAGCAGGAAAGCTGATGGAGGCAAAAAAGACGTGGTTGTTGCCAGTATAACTGAAAAACACCCCCAAACACCTCAAGTGTCTTTAAACACTATTATGATGGATCTTTTGCAAATAAAAACTATCAATGAGAGGAAGACAATCTTTGACTCTCTAGGCAAGGAAAGCAATGGAAAGCTAAGGAGTATTCGAGGTGAGTGTCAAAACAGACATTTCTAACATTACTTCCAAAATAAAATTAATCCAAGTATTTTACAAACAGCATTTCACTCTGCTACCTCATTGTAGTAAGAGGAATATGTGTGAAAACTATAGATAAAGCACTGTGTAGGAATTTTCAGAACCTCAGTCCCATGTATCCTGCCTGTTCTGTCTGATACCAACAACATCACAACTATGGCTTCAAAGAAACTAGGCTTTAACTTTTACTTTTGGGAAGCCCTTCTCCTGTATTGCTAAAACATGCTGATCTCACAGCACTACAACAGACTGGACCTTTCCACTTGCTCAGTGACATACAGACAACAAGCATTCTCCAGAACATTCAGCTTACAGCCTGGCACAGTACTACTGTTGTCACTGCAGGACCATCTGATGACTACTTTCACTGTAAGACAGTTAAAAAAGTTATTTTTCTATCCTTACTTAAGTAGTAACCTTCCAAATTTCAAGCTGCCTTTTTAACTTTATGAGTCATACAGTGCTGAAAGGCAACAAAACAACCTCCCTCAATCCAAATAGGACCAGCAAGTGACACCACCTCATCCTATGTAGTAAGAATCCCTACATTACTTTGTAACAATGAGACTTTCCCATGATACATTTCATTACAGTACAAATTATATGTATTTCCTTTAGTTCTGTGAAGCACAAAGCAAAGTAAATTGAACAGTCTTCTCATAAAAAGAGAATGTTCACAATGGAAAATTCATCAAGGAATGTATGGAGATTAACAACATTCAGAGTCTGTTTTCAGATCAGCCCCCATACATCATAGGTGACCTTAAGAAATGTCTTTGTGTCTTACTTCTCTCTCGCTGAAATGGATAACTTAATATTGACTTCCAAGGGAGCAGGTGTCCATGGGTCCAGATACAAGCTTCTGTGAGCTGATATGCTCAGAAATCATAGTCGTGAATGCCTACCTAACTAAATAGAAGTATAAACCTTTCCACAGAGGCACTAACTTAATGAGAACTTCATAAGATACTGTTGAACTGCCTTATTAGTGAATATACTGTAATTGTTTAATTTAGGTACTTACTTTAACCTTGCAAACATCACAGGTATACTTTACTCATATGCATTTTTATTCAAGTACGTAAAATAAGCATATGCTTAAATGTGGTGGGTGTTTTTCAACTGAACTTTGCCCTGTTCTACATTTGCTGAAACTTCTAACTGCACCATGAAGAATAATAATGAAAAAACTGACCATTACAGTCAACAAAGAGGGTTGAGCAGTATATGAGATGGAGGCACTGAACTAGAAGTACCAAAGTTTCTCATCAGCAATTTTCTCACCACTTTAGGTGACTACTCAGATGATCTGTGCTCTACTCTAGATAGTCAGATCCAATAACAACTAAAATATGCACCAGAATAATGATCTTGCCCTTAGCACCCTGGATTTATCAGGGCATTGGGTCATCTCCTAGAAAAATATTCCACATAACAGCACATAACATTAAGCTTACTAAGCAGGAAGCAAATTAACAGAAAAATTATCAAAGTTGAAGAGTGCTGAGATTACTCATATTTCCACCTGTCTTCACTGTATTAAAGGCAAATACATGCTCAAATAATAACATGTAGAGCTCTATCTATATGGTGAAGAAGCTTAAAAAGCCAGAAACAGTTTTGAAGTTACTGTGCAAAGTTACTGTGCAAACTAAGGACTATTAGTTACTAAAACACTGGAGATGGTTTCATCTGCCTAGATAGGCCCAGCTTGGCACAAACATTTTTACTGCTAAATCAAAAAAGATCGAAGATTTAGCCTGCAGCCGACACATACAGACACACCGTGAAATACCCAGGATATTTTGACAGATCACTTCCTTCCCAACACTGTCTCTGTCTACAAGCTACCATCAGCTGCTCCGGTCTCGGCTCTGCCACGCTGCGCTTTCGCACGTCGCTCGTTCGCTATTAGAACTTAGAACGGGGTATTTAAGACTGGGCGTCCCTGGCGACCGTCCCTCACATAGGCTGTGCAAACGCCGAGTCACCGGGCGGCCCTTCCCGCCGTGGCAACCGACGGCGGGCCGAGGGGACGCGTGCCGGGGCCGAGGCGCCCCAGCGCGCCTTGGGCTCTCTCGGCTCGCCCGGCACCTGCCAACCCGGCTACTCGCGGCGCAGGCCGGGCTGCGGCCGACATAACCGTGACAGGATGAAGCTTCTCAAGCCTCGCCGTAGCTGCCTACGGGCACGCAGAGAACGGCGGCGCTCGCCCGGCCGCCGCGGCCCCCCCTTCCCGCAGCGAGGGCGGGCGGCCACAGGCAGCTCCGGCCGCGGCTGGGCGGCAGAGGGGCGGGGCGGGCGGCGCGGCAAGGTGTGTCCCAGGTGCCCGGCCTATATCAGGCGGCCCGGCGGGGCGGCAGCCCGGCGCAATGGCGGCGCCCGCCCTGGCTGAGCCGCGCTCCAAGCGGCCCCGCGTCACGCTACCCGGCTGCCCGTCGCACCGCCCGCTGTCCGGCAGCCGGGTGCGGCAGAACTTCCCGCCCGCCGTGGAGGAAGGCCTCTGCGGCGTCACCGGCGCCCTGCTGGAGCTTGCCTACTGCCTGCAGGCGCTGGTAAGGCGGCGGGCCGGGACTGGGTGCTGGGCGGACGGAGAACCGCTCGAGGGAGCGGCGTGGCTGTGGCTGGGCACCCGGATAGAGCCTCGATGTTTGAGAGGGGTTCTAGAGCCAGGCAGACGTGAAGGAGCGGTGCTCGCCCCGTTACGTGTCCCGGTGGGATTTGCGGGCTCGCTTTGCATTCGCGGCCCGCAGCTCATCAGCGGCCTGTCAGAGCCGCCTGTCAGCTCCGGCTTCGCGCTGCTCCCTGGGAATGTATCCCTGGCTGGCCGGGGTATGGCTAAAACAGAAATGAAGGTCTGGAACACGCGAGTGATGAACTCGGCACTCGTGTATTTTGGGTAACTCACAGAGACCTACGCCTGTGAAAAGAGAATAGGGAATGCTGACAGCTTTGGAGTGCAACTCCTGGGGACTTTTCTTCTCCCAAACTCTTCACCTGAAATAGTTCTGTGAGGTTAACTGGTGAAATAGTTGTTTGTGAACCTTGCTACTGGCTTATGCTTTTCTGTTCAACAGGGAGGAAAATCTGGACATGGATTACAAAACTTATCTGATACTATGTAGCATGTGTTACATACCAAGTTTTAAGGCAACGTAAATTTTAAAGAGCCATTAAAATAAAACAAAATGATCAATGGCATCCCTTCTGATGTCAGGTATGCACTGAGAAGCAACATTAGCTATACTCGATATATCCCCAAGATCCTTTGATCTAGCTTGGTGTCAGGTCCACTAAAAATTTAAGTATGCAGTAAAACTTCTACTTGTTAAAGCATGTGAATTAAAATCACCCTAGTGATTGGCAGTTGTGCAGGACAGTGAAAGCTGTTAGAAATTGAACGTGGATAAATCAAACCTAGAAATGTATCTTAAATAGTTGATGATTGACATAAAAGATTTACCTTCAGGTTTAAGCAGGGGTGGTATCTTGTGCTCTGCTTGAAGTCATGCAGCACACTTGTACTGGAATGCTGGTTACAGAACACTGAATCTTGAGTCTTCTGTCAAAAGAAACATGAATTAATTCCTTCAGGAAAAAGATTATGCAAATACTGCAATGAGTGTTCTTAATAAAACATTCCAGCATGTACTTTCTCTTGAATGGCTTATGGTCACACATGTGCCACAGATTTTGGGTATCCCAAGATGGCCATAAAAATCAAGAGGAAAACAAACTTGCATTGTGTGGGCATCTTTTCTGCATTTTTTCCTAAGCAAACATCATAGATGAAACAACTATTTGATATTTACACAGGGTAATAGACAAAAGTGGGCCCTTAGTCCTCCTAGGCAGGCTACTATCCAACAGCTTGATATGCATACTCCAGTCCAGAGTATGCCCAACAGGCAAAAGCTTTGCTGCATTCCATGTGGGGAAAAAGCAGCAAGATGCTGCAGTGCTCTCAGTTTGGTTCTTGGCATATTCTCAGCTGTTGTTTCTAATCTTCCCCAACACTGGAACTGTGCAGAGCCAATGCTAAAACCAGTATCACCTCCTGGCTCTCCTTCACTACCTATCTCTTAATCCTTTTGTCTCTTTGTGGGACAGCAGTACCACGGATAAAACTCTTCCAATGAAGGAGCTGACAGAACTATTAACATAATTAAATGTTGCAGTGGTTGAAGTTGTCACTTTCCCAGACAGAACAGAACAAGGCCTGCAGTGAGTTTAGACATTTAATATTTCAGAAGTATTCCCAGACATGAGCTATGTACAATATGAAAGGTGTACACAGTATCCTTATTTTGAAATAATTTTATCTGTCATGAAGCTGTTAAATAGAGGCTAAGTGGTGCTTGTTCCCTTTTTGGTATTTGTCTTGATGTCCTCGTGTCTTTGAAAGCTAACTTTTGCTGGAATGCCAACTTGAAGGGATAAATCTTTCATTCCCTGTGCTGTGACTATGTTTAGAAACAAAACAAAACGTCCCAAAGCACACACACACTTGAACCAGAGGTTCTGAGGATCTCTGACTGCTACTAGGAGGGTACTACAGTTAATCTGTCCAGTACTAAAAGACAGAAGGAGTTCTAGTACAAGGAGAGAGATTTTTCCTGTAAGACTTATTTATTTATTTTTTGCAGAAATTTGGATTAAGGTCTTCAAAATGATTGTGCTTTGAATACCATTGGGTGGGTCTCCCAAGTTCTGGTAAAGCCAGGTTCTGCTGTGAGTGAGTCCCATCTCCAGCAAATCTTAACACTCTTTTTTCTGTGTGCTTAGGGTGAATATTTTGATCAGTCACATGTGGCTCTACCGAATGTTTCCAAATTCTTCTTGCATCAAGCTCTGGAAGAAAGGAAAGCTGCAGAGGCTTTGATGAAGTATCAGCAAGAAAGAGGTGGCCATTACTGTTCTAAAACCATCCAGGTGGGTAGGAAACAGCAAGCTTTCAAGCTGCTTGAAGTCTGCAGTAATCACTAACTTCTTGCATTAATGTTGGTACTTCAGATATCTGCATTCATCTGCTATTAGACATCCAGATATAGTTTCCCTGTCATATGCCATTGATTAACACAGTAAAGTGAGCTGCTCTTCTGAATAAATGCTATTCTATCTTTGCTTTTAGAAACCAAACTCTGAGTATGCAGTCGGTCTGGTGAAAGCCCTGGAATTAGCAATGGTGCAGTGGAAAACAATGGTACGGTATTTTGAAGAGCTTTATGCTCTGAGTATTGAAAATGCAGACCCTCACAGTGCAAGCACCATCAAGAAACAGTTTATTGAGCCCAAAATCCGGAAGATCAAGCTGATGGGAGATCTACTGACCAATGCTCGCAGGCTTGACTGCTCCCAAGATGGCAGAAACAGTCTTGGCGATTACTTTATGGACCGGTTGCAGAAAGAGTTCAGAACAGGCATAGAGCCAGAGTCTAGTCAGCACTGCAGCCCCTGCCAGCCTCTCCAGCAGTGCACAGGAGCTGCAGAGGGTCTGAAGCGACCCCAGAGAGAATCTTGCCAGCACAGAAATGGCATAGGGCCAATATATGCAACCATACACTGCACTACCACACTGCCACAGTGCAATGATGGGACAGGAGCAAAAGTGAAGCAGGGCAGGGAGGGCCTTTAATGCTGTGGCTGCTGCAGCTATGGGGCAGCACCTAAGGCAGACCTGTATGAAAGGGGGGATGTGAGACAGAAGCTCAGGAGATAGTGCTGTATCACTCCTGCTTTACACCCTGTCCTCTCACCCTCCAAGTCACAATTCAGAATCTAGCCCATACCATTACTTTAAATGATAGCAAGGTTGTCAGCATTAGTCACATTTATCTATGCAATTCTTCTCAGAAGCTAAAAACTTCTAAGCCTCTGTTCTGTCTTAAATGATTAACAGGATTAGTTAGTGCAAATTATTTTTAACAGTATAAATAACTTTTTGTTGTTTTCTTTTTTTAATAAACCAAGCAAAAAACCCCACAACTTTAATACAAGGAAACTTCTATGTGGCAGAATAATCTAAAGCTCTAGTTTTATAGTAAATATTTTATATTACTAAAAGATTTTTATATTGTTAACAAGTACACTAACATAATGAACTTTTTAAAAATACCTGTTGTAATGTTTTCTTATTGTATTTCTATCATAGTAGCAATTTAAGTAATCTAATTTACTTTATCACCCAGCTATTTCTAGTGGTATACTTCTCCAAGATGAAGGATGCAAACATTATTCAACAATGGGAATAAGACATTATGCTGGGTATTTTTCCTCCAATTCTTTGCCTAGTTGGCTTTTCTCATCTTCAGAAAGTAGATGAGAGGTAAATTGGGGGTTCTGATTGGATATAATCCTTACAGCATCTAGTGTGTATTTTTTAAGTGTCAGTGAAGACACTAACTTGAGAGCTCTTCAGATTTAATCTAGGATGGTTGCTTTAATTACCATACAGAGCCTTATTTCAACTAGCTAAATTACAGTATTACTCTGTACTGTTTCTTGTATTCCCTGTCCTGGTCCTCCACAGAGAAGTAAGACTAGGAAAAAATCATAGAATCACAGAATAACTTTGGTTGGAAAGGACCTCTAAAATTGAGTCCAACCATCAAAAATGCAGCACTTAACTAGAATTGCATTATAAAGAGTGGCCATGCATTAATTTTGCATTTTAATTAGAGCCATGTTCAAGTAGGGGGACTGTTAGCACTGCCACACCTAAGGCCTTCAGCCAGCTCGGTTACAGTTCAGAGGTATCCAATTCCTTCTATTCATTTCCTACAGGAATGCCTCTTTTTTTCCAGTATGCTGGCTACCAAGTTCTACCAAGGGTACCTTAGAAGAGCAATTGGCTAGATCAGCTATGTGCAGCTAGGGGGGTTTGTCATCATGCATGCTATCATTTATGTGATTAGGATTTGCTTCATTGAAAGATTCTCACACTTATGTAATACAGTAAGCGATATTCCTATTGTGCTTGAAAATAAATTCTTTTCCATGTTAGAACTGGCATGTTGCATCCATGTTGTATTCATAAATTTACCACACAAGCCTGCTAGTATTTTCCTCCAAGATATTTTGCACATGTATACAAAACTGCATCAGCACTTTTCCATTTTGTACAACTTTCTTAGTAGTGCAAGAGTAGAACACCGAGTGAAAACAAATGTCAGAAAACTGCATTAAGATAAAAATGCTTCACAATAAATTGTTTTCAGTAAAATGACTTTTAGACAGCTGTGGTGAAGTGGCCATTTCTGCAATACTGCCCTAGCCTGCTTGCTTTCTGTTGGGGTTAACACCAGACAATTAAATTCAGGTGCTTTCCTGATCTTTCTCTTAATAGGATTCAGCTTTGGAGGGAAGGGGAATCACTTTAAAACAAACTCTGTATTGATCTGTAAAAATACTGTTGTGTGCTACAAGAACGGCTTGAAGCACTTGTAGCAGTGTGCTCTATTTGCCTATACTGACGTGGATGCTCTCTAATACAGCTGTAGTTTAAAAGATATTTCCATCTGGGCTAGATTCCATCACCCATCCCCATGCTGAGCATACCTTATTCAACAATTAGTTCCACTGACTGCAGCTCTACATGAATAAGAACAAAGGAATCCATCCCTCTCAATATTAAAATACAGCTCACTAAGTATGAACAGAGCAAAGCTACTAACTCAATTCCAAATTAGTGCCATATCAAACCACTCAAAACGCTACTGGTAATGTTTGACTCACTTCTACAAGTAGTCTTTAAGAGTTGGTAACCACCTGAAATGTAGGTACAGCCTCCTCCAGAGTATCCAGAACTTAAACTGTCTTTTACCTTCAATGAATTCCAACATAACAAGCCCAACATTTAAGTTTTTCAAAGTGAGACTTAGCTGTCTGCTCCTTTTCCCCAAAACACTGCCATGTTTGTTTCTCAGAGGCCAAATGTATCCATACAATCTCAGATTCTAGGTCTTTACCTTTTCCAAATCACTTTCTTTGCCTGTTGTCTGAAGGAAGAATCCTGCTAATTCTAAATGAACTCACAGTCAGCTATCTCCCCTGTCTCTATCCCCTGAAAAAGAAAAGTGAAATCAATTGGTTACCGTACAGATCAAGCTCTTCTTGTCCACATGCTGTTTCTCCTAAGGGTGCACATGCTTCTGACTGCAGGATGTGCAGGCTGCCTCTGCCTTCCCAGCCTCCTTTTCAACCACATCCTGAAAAGAAAAGATGAAGGGTGAACGTGAAACAGGTATAAGGGCAACAACACTTACAGAAGCTTTACAAATTCTTCTCTGAATCCTTGTTTGTACATGTACACTCTAGCTTCCACATACTTCCAAACACATGTTCAAACCCACTATCTGGGGCAGCTCAGAACAGCTATAGCAGCATCCAACTGGAAGCTCTGGAGAGACACAATCTTTACTGAAATTAGGAATTACAGCCACAGAGGCTTCCAAACAGGTGTTAACAATGGTGTACTGCTAAATGCTTGCCATAAGCACTGCCTGCAGTTGGACAGACAGGGCTCTTGCTGCTGCTTACTCACAGGGTGAGGTATTCACATGGATTCTCCAGGAGATCCCCTGCTCTCCTTCATCCTCTCCACTATGCCCACACAAAACAGTACAGCACCTCAGGACGTGCAAGGAGGTGTTCCTTGCAAGGACTTAGTTTCAGGGCCAACTGTACAAGGCAACATTTTTCTGGACAAAGGCATCCTTGAGAATATTCCTGGAAAGTGAATGTTAGTTCTGGTAGCAGCAGATGGAAAGGAGTCCTCGAGGGCACCTTCACTGGAAGATCACTGGGCAGAATTCATCACCAGGTCAGAGCCTTCTCCTGACTTTTTCACTGAAGTGTATCCATGGGCAATTACTAGCAACCTCCTTGTATTGCTTGTCCAAGTGCCATCATTCGCTACCACTATGCCCAAGGTAACCACTACTTTGTGTGAATCACAAAGTGCCCTTTTCTGGGGTCACATATAGCCTAGACACACACAGTGGCAGCAATGTACTACAACACTGTCTCAGTATGAGGTAAAATTATCTTTTCCATAAATTAATGATGTGGAAACAGTTTAAATATCTTAAGTGGGCCACACAGCCAGAACCAAGCCTTGATAACCCAATTTACATGTTCAATTACTACAGCATACAACTAGTTCTCATATTTATGATGTGTTACTGTATGCCTAGCACTACTTTGAATTATTTTTAATTTTTAATTGTTCAAAATATATATTAAAAAAAAAAATCTGTTCACTCCTGGATCAAAGAGCCTCTGTAATAATAGTGAAGTGTTTCTACAAGTTTGCTATCCTGCCTTTCAGAAACAGCTGGGAGATACACTTCTAAATGTGTAAGGGTGGTCAATAGCTGATCTCCTTGGGGCATATCGCTTTTCAGCACTGGATACAGTGAAAGAAAGAACTTTGTACCGAGTCCAAAACAGACAGGTTTTTCTTTAAATTAAAAATTTCATCTTTGGGGTGATAACGACAGATTGTAATTAACAGTCCTTATCTTTATACTTGAAGACATTTAAGTAAGTAAAGAACACGGACTGCACATTAGGCATTTTTGCAGAAACTATATCGTGTGACAACAAAAGAAGCTACCATTACTCTAGGTCTTCTCAGCTATAGGCAGGCCCAGAGGCACAGGGATTGGGCACTACATCACTGATGGATTTTTTTTACCTTTTCAGATTCTCCCTGTCAGCCCTTTGCCCTACCGATGACAGAGCTTTGCTTTACTCAGTTTGGTTCACAGTACATTAACAATACCTGGAACTATTTTAATCATGAAGTCAAAGAAACCACAGTTGAATCACTGGAGTGCTTCCCTATCACAAAAAGACCTTTCTCATTTCAAATGATATTCCAAAGCAGAGAGGCTACCAAGGCACATCCCATTTCTCCAAATCCAAACCGCCACTGCTAGTTAACCAGTTCCTGTTGCATGAGCAATCCAGCTGCAGCGTCATTACATGTGCAGCCTAACACTACTTTGCCAGGTGAAGTTACTTGCTTCAAATATTTCAGAATAAAGGCACACAGGTTTGAGTTGGTAGAGCAAGCTGAAATGCGAAATTATACATTGTGCCTCCCGTGAAGAGTAATTTGCTGAAGCAAATCATAATTCAGGCTTCAACCTGTGGTACATCATTACTAAACTGTTGCTTTACTGGAGGGACCAAGTAATTCTGTGATAACCCTGGCTGAAACTGGCTTAGGCACTAGTTGGGTGTCTTGGCCGCTCCCGACACTGACCTCTCACACTTCTTTTTCCTGAGTGGAACGTTTCAACAACTGCTCTTAAGCCTTGAGCTGGCCATTTTCCATGCTCGGTAGGTATCTCTGACCTGTACCTGGATTCGCCGCGGGCTGACACGCCCTGTTTCCTGAGTAAAAGGCTAACGCACTCCAACGGCCCCCAAATCCGCTTTTTGTCTGTGAAATTTCTTCCCCAAGTGAGAGCAAAGAGCGACGGCTCCCGAGTAACGGCCCTCATGGACGGACTGCCTCCCTCCTCTCGCTCTCCCGGAGACCTGGCGGGAGTCACGTTCCCGGTACCTGCCCAGCCCGCAGCCGCTAGTCTCGGCGCAGAGGTGACTGAGGGAGCTCGCGGCGGCTCTCGGCGGCCCGCGGCCTCCCTCTAGAGGCCGCCCTGTCACGACACTGCCTGCGCCGAGCACAGCGCCACCACGCGGCCGCGCTCAAAATGGCGGCCGCCCCGCCGGCTCCCCTCGGCCACGACCTTAGTCCTGTCTGTCCCCTCGCACCAGTTGCCCCCGAGGTACGGCACGGCCCCGGCTCTCCACAGTGTCCCCGGGCCCTACGCGCCTGGGCTCCGACCCTGGTGCGGTTATGCCGCCTTGAGGTGCCGCCCGCACTGTCCGCCCTCACGAACACCCCCCGGAGTAGTTACCCTGTGGCCACAGAGCCGCACAGCAGCGGCCGCCGCGGAGAAACCCGTCCCGGGGCTGGGGGTTTCTTCCCTGGAGGATGCAGCGGAGCCGCAGCCCCGCCGCGTGNCGCCCCGCCCCGCCCCGTCCCGTCCCGTCCCGCAGGGGGGGCTCCGGCATAAATATGGCCCCGAGTGGCGCTCCTGGACCGGCGCGGCTTGGGAGGGGGTCGGCGGCTGCCAGTGCTGGTGGCCTCGCCTGGGAGAGAGTGTGAGGCCTCCGCTCCGCACAGCCGCCCCACCACAGGCAGCCGCTGAACGGCCCGATCGAAGCCCCCTCTCTGAACTCCTCGCTCATCCCCACTGTCTCCTCCACCGCCCCCATGGACTTACTGGGCCCCATGGAGATGACAGAGGGCTCCCTCTGCTCCTTCACAGCTGCTGATGACTTCTACGACGACCCATGCTTCAATACGTCAGACATGCACTTCTTCGAGGACCTGGACCCCCGGTTGGTGCACGTGGGGGGGCTGCTGAAGCCCGAGGAGCACTCGCACCACCACGGGCATCACCACGGGCACCCGCACGAGGAGGAGCATGTCCGAGCGCCCAGTGGGCACCACCAGGCCGGCCGCTGCCTGCTGTGGGCCTGCAAGGCTTGCAAGAGGAAGACCACCAATGCCGACCGCCGCAAGGCTGCCACCATGAGGGAGCGGCGGCGGCTCAGCAAGGTCAATGAAGCCTTTGAGACCCTCAAGCGCTGCACCTCCACCAACCCCAACCAGCGCCTGCCCAAGGTGGAGATCCTGCGCAATGCCATCCGCTATATCGAGAGCCTACAGGCACTGCTGCGGGAGCAGGAGGACGCTTACTACCCAGTGCTGGAGCACTACAGCGGGGAATCAGATGCCTCCAGCCCTCGTTCCAACTGCTCTGATGGCATGGTGAGTGCCCCAGGGAGGACCCCCTGCCACTGATGCACCCCAGACACTGTTAGTGTCTTCCTGCTTTACCTCTAGCAGCTGCTTTCCATACCTCCCCAGGCAGAAGACAAAGTTCTCTCTTGTGCCTTGAGCTCCAGCAGTGAAGGGAGGTGGGGTCCCCACGTGCCAGGATGTCTGCGAAAAAAGAAAAATCTCTTTACACANCGCTCTCCCGGAGACCTGGCGGGAGTCACGTTCCCGGTACCTGCCCAGCCCGCAGCCGCTAGTCTCGGCGCAGAGGTGACTGAGGGAGCCCGCGGCGGCTCTCGGCGGCCCGCGGCCTCCCTCTAGAGGCCGCCCTGTCACGACACTGCCTGCGCCGAGCACAGCGCCACCACGCGGCCGCGCTCAAAATGGCGGCCGCCCCGCCGGCTCCCCTCGGCCACGACCTTAGTCCTGTCTGTCCCCTCGCACCAGTTGCCCCCGAGGTACGGCACGGCCCCGGCTCTCCACAGTGTCCCCGGGCCCTACGCGCCTGGGCTCCGACCCTGGTGCGGTTATGCCGCCTTGAGGTGCCGCCCGCACTGTCCGCCCTCACGAACACCCCCCGGAGTAGTTACCCTGTGGCCACAGAGCCGCACAGCAGCGGCCGCCGCGGAGAAACCCGTCCCGGGGCTGGGGGTTTCTTCCCTGGAGGATGCAGCGGAGCCGCAGCCCCGCCGCGTGCGCACGGCCACCGGCGGGACGCAGAGGGAAACGCACCGCCGCGGACCGGAGCGCCGCCGTCCCCACTGCTGTCCCCTTGGGCATGCGGCCGGCGGCTGCCAGCACCTCCGGGCACCGGGGAGCCTCGCCGTCCCTGACGGGCTGGGCAGGGCGGGCTGCGCAAAGAAACCGGGGAAAAAGTAGAAAAGACACCGTGCAGCGAGCGCCGGCAGCGTCTGCCTCTAGCTCTACACTCGCGCGAGCAAACGAAACACCGCCCCGACGGCTCCCGCGGGACACCCTGCCCCGCCGATCCCCCCCGCGCTGCCCCGGGGGCTCCGGCGCCCGTGGCCCCCTCCCCGCCCTCCCGCGCCCCGCCCCGCCCCGTCCCGTCCCGCAGGGGG